>CANXYI010800425.1:0-17817 GCA_948208565.1 Hura crepitans | reverse complement strand
ACTTAAGCATCACCCCTCGGGTCTCAAAAGACGAAAAGGAAACTAGAGGAATCTAGAGCCGTTCCTATTCAATCAGCCTAGGAATAGTGAGTTGGGCACTACAAGGTAGGAGTCGCCACTTAACCGAAGTCGGGAAATACCTTGTAAGGCAAAAACCAAAGTTTTTTGGAACCCTACTCTTATTTATACCTTAAGTTAATATGAAAATTCAGTTTTAATTTATAATATTATTCTTTTTCTCAAGCGGGGTTTTACAATTAAAATAAATCATGTATTCATGTATGAGGAGTTACAAAACATATTTACAAAAGATAAATAAAGTGCTTAAAGTTAAAATATCATGCATGAAATCAGGCAGTTGATTATCTTGAGAACTTTGGTTCTCATATGCCGATTTTAGAAAATAGATTTTATTGTCATAACTTTTATTAAAAAATCAAAATATGTTTTACTACCAAAACACCAATTAATGAAGTATAAAATGATTTTAATTATCTTTTCAATGCACAAAAATCATTTTCTAGCTATTACGACATTTACAGAATATATCAGGATTGGAAAAAATATCATACATGAAATTGAGTCATTGATTGTCTTGAGAACTTTCATTCTTAAATGTCAATTTTAAAAAATGGATCTTATTGTTGTGACTTTTATTGAGAAAAACCTATTTTATTAACAAAGCACTAATTAATTAGGTATAAAATGATTTTGATTATCTCTTCAATGTACAAAAATCATTTTCTACCTAATGTGGCGTTCACAAAATATGTTAGGATTAAAATTTAAAATATCATACATAAAATCGGGTGATTAATTAGCTTGAGAACTTTGGTTCTTGCATGTCAAATTTAGGAAATAATTTTTATTATTGTGATTTTTATTAAGAAAAATCAAAACTCATTTTATTAGTAAAACACCAATTAATTAAATAAAAAAATGTTTCAATTCTTTTTCCAACATGCGAAAAATCATTTTTTACTTATTATAGCATTCATGGAATATACAAGGAAACAATTCGACAATAAAAATATATTACATGGCAATTACATAAAATACATCCTAACTGAATAAAAATAAAATAAAAATTACATTTTAGAGCATCTGAAATATAGTCTAACTAAAACGAGCGATAATAAAGGAAATCAGTAGAAAAACACACAGAGCACATAATAAAATAAACAGTAGTAAATAAAGGATTATTAAAGGATTACTTCACCAAGATTTAAGGAGGCGACCAAAAAAATAACAATCAGGTCCCAAATAATCAAACAACTTGCATCACAACAAAAATAAAATATTAGTATGCGAAACAAAAATAGGTAGACAAACAAAAACAAAATAAAGATGAACAGTCACACAAATATCAAAATATTTGTGCAAATAAATTATCACATCTAACTGGTATATGGATAAAGCAGAAAGAAAAATGAAAAAAAAAGTAGAAAAAAGGGGTCGGTTGACACACTGAGTATATTTGCCTTCAAAAAAGATCTCGACTGGATCGAAATCATGACTAAATCTTTAGAAATCTCAAAAAAATGTTTTTTAAAGAGTGTATTTTTAGTTTTGGTGTCTTTTCTCTCTCTAAAATTTTCTCTCCTTAAAAAGACCAACCTTTTTTTGGAAAAACCCATTTGGTTTTTATGAATGACTGTCAAGGTAGTAAACATCCTTTTTGGGTGAAAATGGCCATTTCGGCTCAAAACAACCATTTTGCACACGAAAATGACTGTTTTCGAATCAAAATGGCCCTTTTAGCAAGCAAAACAGCCATTTTGGCTCGAAAACAGCCATTTCCCTATGGAAATTATCATTTTCCTTAGGAAAACGGCCATTTTGATGGTTTTTTTTAAGAAAATTTTGAGATCTTCAATTGGACATTAAAAATCCTATTTATTAGGATTTTTGTCCTTTTCATCATCATTAGGCAAATCGAACATAGGAGCCCTAGAGACACAATGTCTACACCTATTTAAATGTTATGTTGGCTAATTATAACCTTGGCATGGTTAATGGCATTAAGGTTTATGATGTAATATTTTTTCTTATATGAAGTACTTAGGAAAGATGTTAGGGCCGAAACCTCCCTAAGGGTTATGTGTGCTTGTAATGTGTATATATATATATATAAATGCTATAGTTTATGTGTATAATACATGTTGTTATGAAGCAAGTTCTTTTATCTTTATCAAATGAACATTTGATATCCATGTGCTTATTATATATTCCATATTGGTACACTTGTGTACAATGTAAGGTTATGGCCGAATGGCCATTAAGAAAAGTAAATGGTTTTCTTATATTTATATGTTATGTATGAGTTCATAATGTGAGCTTTTATATGCATATATGATGTTATAGCTTGTATATGGTTGAAATGGTTCATGCTATGTTTTGAACTTATAATTATGTTAGTTTAACAATTGTGAGTTATATATGACTTTAACAACATTTAGAACATGAGTAATGCTTTTATACTTATAGATGTGATTACATAAGTGCATTTCCATAATGATAATTGGAAATAAGGCAAGATAAATTATAATCTATTTAAGAAGGTAAAACTTAAATTAAGAAAGGATGAATGTCTCATACGATTAGACAACCTAGATTGGATAGGTTGATCGGTCAACTAGGGGGTTATAGCAATAACTAGGATACCCATAGGTACTTCATTTGCCTTTTGGGCAACCATATTTGGCCTTCGAGTAACCACATTTAGCCTTCAAGTAATATTTGGCGTTTAGGCAACCATATTTTTCCTTTGGGAAATATTAGACCTTTGGGCAACTATCTTTTGCTTGCAAGCAATTATATATGACCTTCGAGTAATATTTAGGCTTCGAAAACCATTTGTCCCGTTATCTAGTTTTGTTCTATTGTCTTTTAAGTATAGGCTTAAAATGACCATTTTAACATGAAGATAAGATGTGTGATGTTAAATAAATTTTGCATATATGGTGAAGAATGGGCTTAATAGAGACATTATGGACAATATGTATATATAAAAGACCATTTATGCTTAGCATGTAATTTTAATCATGTATGAGAAATCCTCTTTCGGTGTTCTGCTTTATTTTTGCAATGTTTGTGTAAGATTATAATATGCTATTCATAATCATATTATGACATAAATTCTATAACAATAGTGCTTTTGCTTGATATGCATGTGAGCATACATATGTTAAATTGAATACACCATTAAGCTCTTACTTAGTGCATCTTTTTATTTTATGATACTTAGGTTAAAGAAATTAGATTAAAGTTAAAGCCTCAATATCAATAAGAATTCTACAGAAGATTCTTTTGGTATTTTGCTTTCTTTTTGTATAATTAATGATGTACTTCATTATTAACACTCTTGTATAATTTGAGGGATTGGGCCTAATCCATAATGTAAATATTTTTGTAACTCCTTAATATTATACAACAATTTGTTTACATAAGTTAGTATGATGCTGCATGACTTATATGTTATTTCTTCCTTATGAATGTATGTTTAATGTTGAGTTGACTTGGAGGGTCAGATGGACCCAGACAATGTTAAACTATGTTAGGAGTTTTTAGAAGTGTTGTTTTCATGCAGGTTACTATTTGGGATAGTGCCTAGTATAGCCGTTATGATGCCAAAATTTCAACACGAGAACCCTAATAATATACCTTAGAAAATAGTTTTTAAACATCCATATTTTTTTACAACTCGTGCAAGAAAAATATTTTTTAATCTCAAATAATAATTTTTTAATTTATAATAGTTTTTAATAAGAGAAGATCAGATATTGATTTGTGTGCTGCTCCTCATTCGAGTTCGATGATTGAATTGGGTAAGGGGTGTCACATTGAATTTTAGTGAAATATGGTTATGAATATAAGATAATGATATGTATGTGATTATGAGCATGATGTTGTAAGTTAATAAAACTTGAGAAACATGTGATTATAGTGAGGAAAGGAAGAAAGTAATTCATTTCATTGTCTAATAAGTATGTAATAGTCAAAGCATGTTGTACATGTTATATAGCCAAATGGCTTTTCATAAGCATATGAGGTATGTTTATATAACTATGAGTATGTTATTAAGTTGTTACCATTATAGTTGAATCATAGCTTGAAAATAGTGAATATAAGTATGTTATATATGAAATGAGTTAATTTTGTAAATAGCACATGATAAGTGCTATATGTCTATTGTTTATAAATAAAGAGATATGCATATAATTGAAGACATAATAAGAGCTTATGTGGTGTGTGTATGATGTTAACATTATCATATGTTTAAATTACATAAAGATTGGCATGCTTGTGTGTTTAGATGGCTTAAAGCATAAATTATAAATGAATCATGATCAAAAGACTTAATTACCCTATAATGGTCGTGTGTTCACCAAAAGATGTGTAATTGAATGTATGCTAGTTATGTAATGCATAATTGCTCTAGTTTATAAGGTTTATGTATGATAGGCGAGATCATTAAGGCATAATATATAAACCTAATGTATGTTATGTGTAATTGCATATTAATGTGATGAGAAGAAACAAGTGTAATTATACTTGGCATTAAAAAGAAAAATAGAAGGTTTAGAAGGGCCTTTTGGTGTGATTTGCATTCTTCATAAGTGTATATAAAATCATATGATAATGTGTATGCATTTTGAGTTCTTAAAGGATGTATGTTAGGGTTAACTTACATGTAATTAATGTGAATTAATGAGTATGAACTTTTAGTTGTTGAAATGAGTTAATGGCATGTTTAAAGGATGAATTGTGATGAAAGTAGAATTTTGGTGTGCTAGAACTAAGAGAGGCCAAAATTTATCATAATGGCTATATAATGATGGAATGTGAATTAATTCACAAAATGAGTAGTTATGTGTTCTATTTTTATAATGTAAGAATTTATATTGATTGTGGTTATAATTGTGTTTAAATGAAAGATTAAATAGGTTGGTCTAAGTAAATAAAAAGAAACAATAATGGAAGATAATATTGTATGAAGAAAGTATGATGCTAAACCTTACATGTATGTTAATGAGGCCATTGTAGTGAGACAGGCTTAGTAATGCGCATGTGTAATTGAGATAAATTACATGAAAAGCTATGTTTTAAATGTTTATAAGCATAATTTATAAGTTTGTATAGTTACATCAATGTTGCCAAATGCCTAGACATAAATTATGGATGTAAAGTATCTATCATAAGCCACTTAGGGATGCCATAATGTAAGGAAACTCATGTTTGAGAAATGATGTGTCGAATGAAACCAAATTGAAGTAAATGTATGTGAATGGAAATGTTTATTAATGTGTATGAGTTAAGTTTAAATAATCAAACAACTATGTATGATTGATGAAATATTGAAAATTTCCCTATGGTCATATGTTGGGCAAAACTATGATTGAAATAGGTATAAGCTATGTTAAAAAGGGTGAAACACAAATAAATATGGTGATTGGCCCATAATAATTAGATAACTAGGTATGAATAGGTTGATCGATTAACTAGGGAGTATAGTAGCTGTGAGGGTACTTCTGTACTTTAATGAGACCTACAAGTCCAAATATATGATTATGGATTTTCAATGAGACCAACAAGCCTAAATACATGAGTGTAGATCCTTGATGAGACCTACGGGTCCGAATATACGAATAGTGATTTTTTATGAGACCTTTAGGTTCAAATGAAACCTTCATGGTCTAGATGAGACCTTCGTAGTCCGTATCAGGCCTATGTGGTCCAGTATCCCATTACCCAGTTTGGGATATTGTTTATTGATTATTGGCAAAATAAATGTATAATTAGATTAAAGAAGGTTGAAGTATAATCATAAAAATGTACAACTTAAAAGAGTAATATATCTTGTACATATATTGTTAGTGATGCTACTATAAGTACGGTATTTATCTTTATGTACATATACAATCTCTTTATGATGCGCATGTTATAGTTTATGCTAAATATATCATGAAGGCATAAATACTGGTAGATGTGTGCACATATATTGTTAGTTACATGATTTATTCTTATGGTTTTAGATGTGTTATTTATTACATCATGAAGTGCTAGTAATGAAATCAATTGTGATATTGATCTATTGTATGGTCCTCTATTATCAAATTCCCAGTATGACTAATTATTTAAAATAATTAAACCTATAACTATGTGTGATGTATGAATCTTGGCTATATGGCTTAATAAACTCAGATATACTGCTAAGCAAAGTTGCTTAGCGCATTGTTATGGTATTTACAATGTATAGGTTTTCTTGGGTTGAGGTTAAGTTGCGCAACATAAGCCATACATGATTACATTTAAGGACCTTATGAAGAGAAAGAATTTCTTATTTGATATCGCTTTAAGGTATAGTGTATAAAGTTTAATGTATAAATCTAGAGTTCATATGTATTTCATATAAGGACTTTTGAAACTTACAAGTCTATATATTAGTCTGTATCTTATTGAGTTTGGTTTTGTAATATTTCAGAGATTGATTATAATTTATGTTGGATACAAAATAAGTGATGGTTATACATATGATAGTAGATAAGAAATGGATGGTTAGCATGGAGTTGAGATAAATATTGGATATTTGTGTCCTGGATAATTAGGTGGATCATGTTAAGAATCTATGATATTGATTATATGTGTAAATGTTATTTTCAATAGGTTACTATTTGGGCCAGTGTCACCAGACTGCCATTATGCTACCGAATTTCCAATATAATGATCCCTAATAGTGTATTAGTAAATGAGGTTTCTATTTATACAAGTTTTTATGAGTTGTATGATAAGACTTAACTTTGAAACAAAGTTTTTGAAATATAAGGATTCTAGGTAAGATAGGGGATATTTAAGAGTTAGATATCGGTTATGTGCCACCTCTCACATGGGTCTGGCAATGAGACTGAGTAAGGGGTATAACACTATTTCCACTCTTTTGTGAAGTCTTATAGGCAGTATTTCGATTTTAACAAATCCTTATCAGGTTCTCTTTCGAGAACTAGGTAAGTGGTAAGCGATGTTACAAGGGTATTTCCTAATTGAACACCAAAATCTTATGTGTGTGTGTGTGTTTGATGTTCCTTAAATCCTTCTTAAACCTATCTTTAATTGTCTTAACTAATTAAATGCATGAATTCCCATCCATTGTAGTAATTTAATTTTTGACACATTAGCGCTCTTTTTACTTCTTTTGCTGCTTTTATGTTGTCATTTCCTTAACCCTTTAGAAATGAACCTATAATTATTTAACTCTTAATTAAATATCCCTAAATCTGATTGATCACATAGAAGAAATTGGTTTCCTATTTTATCAAATCAATTCTTGGACTTTAATCCCGACCTCAAATCCTTAAATTTCCCTTGTTTGATCACTTCTAGTAATATAAGCCCCAATTTAGATTCCATAATCTCCTCTTATTGCCTATTCATACATTTTCCTTTTTATACTGAAGATTGGAGCATTACATTTTATCTTTGTTCAATAGTATGATGATTTAGTCATCAAGGTTGATCAAGTTGCAATTCAACCTCATCACAATCCCAACTTATATTGGGTCACAATTCAACTATAGAAGCCAATTGTGTCACATTCAACAAACGTGAAAATGTAATCACATGCCGAGTCTCGATTTAGCCTTGTCGATTAATCAGAGCATAGTCTAGTAGGTAAACATTGATGATTTATGTTACTTTGATAAGTCTTATCACATACGATGTATAGAAATCACCAAAGTAAGGGGCAACTATAAGCACCCTAGATTTAGGCCTATAATGATAGCTAGAAACAAGCTCAAGCAATAAAATCATGGAAGCTTGAACCTTATTTAAACGGACTTTTAAGCCTAAAGCCCATTAGAACCAAGCATATGGCTTATGGTCTACATAGGCTTCCTGACCTAATGTTTGCATGGACCTCATTTACAACATATGGCCCATACAGACATGCTTCTAAAAAGCTTCTAGAATGTTTAAATTCATATTTGAACTCTACTTCCTATTTTGATAGAATTCTTATTAACAAGATAGGAATCCCTTATCAAAAACCTATAAAGACACCCTTTAATAAACCATTCTAGATATTAAGAATATCAAGAATTATTCACAAAAAACCCTACTATATAACAACTCTACTAGTCCTAGTCTATACTAAAATTTAATTTTCTTTTTGCAACCTCAACCATTGACTTGTTGCTTAGAGTTTTACTATAAGGTAAGCTTAAGGCCTTTACATATTTATATTCATGCTTTACCAATGATCTCTGATAATTAATTAAACATGTGAGGTGGATCATTATAATCCCCATATCAGTTATAAGAGTAGATTTAATATTATACATGGTTTCATCATGTTTAAACATTTTATATAATAATAAATACTGTAATATGATTTATGGATTTTATTGAATAAGTTCACATAGACCTCCTTTTACGAGGAGTTAAGTCTACAAGGACATATGATGTGACACTCCTTACCCGACTCGGTAGTTAGATTTGAATGAGAGATGGCACGTTGCGACATCTCCTACTCGAACCATTACCAGCCCGAATAAGAGATGGCACATTAACCAATTATACCATTATCTTTCTATTACCCTAGGGTATACTTACATTATGAGCATCTAAGGCTTACATGTAGCTTTAATCTAGTATTATGAATTTAAGGGCTAAAAATCCTACTGTTACCTTTTAACGAAAATTCGACGGCATAATAGTTGCCTGATGGCATGTCCCAAAATAAAGCTATCAAAATAACACTTTTACAACATTCACAAACTCAAACTCAATCATCTAGGCCCTTTTGACCCTCTAACATCATCCATCAACACATAACATCATCAGTCACATCTTAGTTACAACACAAATTATAATCTCAACATCACAATGGATCACGCATACTTCATATGATAATCATACACTATTGGTATTTGTCTATTGAGTTTACATGAACAAAGTGCTTTGATAAGCAATACACATATAGGTAACTATAATGGACCCACACCCTACATATATACATATGAATGCCACTAACTATATTTACATCACACAAAAGGTGTATAAAGCTATATCAACTAGAGGCAGTCCCAACTGCACTGCTGTCTTAAGGTTGATCCTGAAGCTAAAACTATCTATAACCTACACCATCAAGAAAACATGATGTGCTAAGCATAATGCTTAGTGGTGTATTCAATAAAATATGTACACATCAGCACATGCATTCATGACACACATGCATTTTGAACACAAACATGTCATTTAACATTCATGTCTATTCCTTACTTATGTCATTACTTATTCACCAATTCAAGTTGTTAACTTATAATTAATTATGTACATTTATAGGCTTATACATTTTTAACTCTCTCTTATGTGTCTATATATCTTTATTAAGTTATATGTTCATTAACCCAAATTAATTATGACATTAAGGCTAAGTCTTATGCTATTCACTCAGTTGTTATTCATAATTATTTATTTATTTATCTTATGGCTTCGTGTTGCATTCACACCATTTACATTTTTAGCCTATATCTTGAAGGCATGTATCCAAGTACTAGATATTGGGATTACAGTGTGTTGTAGTCCACATTTTGGACCTCCGTTCTGCTGTACTAGCAATAATGTGCAGTGGTCTTACTAAACTTCTCAGTGGCTGCACCCACTTGAGATTATGTGCAATGGTTCTATTGGACCTCCCCTGTCACGACCCCTATCACCCGCTTGTAGATATTGTCTGCTTTGGGCCACTGCCATTCACAGTTTTATTCTTGGGCAAAGGGAAGGACTTCCCAAGTGGTCACCCATCTTAGTACTACTCTGGTCCAAACATATTTGACTTCGAAATTCTGATGGGATCCGAACAACCCTTTTACCTAAAATGCTTCTGTAAGGGATACTAAGCTCTTACTTATAAGGCCTTTATCATCTTCCCTCCATTTCGATATGGGATAGGTTTCTTATCCACCTAAGCGTGGTCCTTCCCATCTTAGGATATAGTATCCTCACTATCATACCCATACTAGAGAGGGTCAGGCTCTGATACCAACTATGCTTAGGCAGATAGGAAACCTATCCCATATTAAAATAGAAGGAAGATGGTAAAAGGCCTTATAAGTAAGAGCTTAGTATCCCTTGCAGACACATTTTAGGTAAAAAGGGTGGTTCGGATCCCATTAAAACTCTGAAGTTAAATGTGTTTGGACCAGAATAGTACCAAGATGTGTGACCACTTGGAAAGCCCTTCCCTTTGCCTAAGAACAAAACTGTGAAAAGCAATGGCCCAAAGCGGACAATATCTACAAGCGGGTGACAGGGGTCGTGATAGTTGGTTCAGAGCTTGACCCTCCCTAGTACGGGTATGACACTGAGGATGTTATGTCCTAAAGTAGGGAGTATCACGCTTAGGCAGATAGGAAACCTATCCCATATCAGAATGGAAGGAAGATGGTAAAGGCCTTATAAGTAAGAGCTTAACATCCCTTGCAGATGCATTTTGGGTAAAAAGGGTGGTTCGGATCCCATCAGAACTCCGAAGTTAAACGTGTTTGGACCAGAGTAGTACCAAGATAAGTGACCACTTGGAAAGTCCTTCCCTTTGCCTAAGAACAAAATCGCGAAGGGCAGTGGCCCAAAGAGAACAATATCTACAAGCGGGTGACAGGGGTCGTGACAGTTGGTATCAGAGCTTAACCCTCCCTGACACTATGTCCTAAGGTGGGGAAGACTACGCTTAGGCGGATAGAAAACCTATCCCATATCGAAATAGAGGGAAGATGGTAAAAGGCCTTATAAGTATGAGCTTAGTATCCCTTGCAGACACGTTTTGGGTAAAAAGGTGATTCGAATGCCATCAGAACTCCAAAGTTAAACATGTTTGGACCAGAGTAGTACCAAGATGGGTGACTACTTGAGAAGTCCTTCCTTTTGCCCAAGAACAAAACCTTAAAGGGTAGTGGCCCAAAGCAGACAATATCTGCAATCGAGTGACAGGGGTCGTGACACCCAAAGCAGATGATATCTACAAGCGAGTGATAGGGTCGTGACATCCCCGTTGCTGCACCCATATGAAATAATCAAATGATCAAGTGATATCAATGTAGCCATATATACGCATGTAGTGGTTCTGTCAGACCTCCTTACAGCTACACCTTTATGATATATAATTAAGTAAAATCAAATATTAAAGTCATCAGTATCAATGACACCGAAGTGTCCTAGCAGCTACTACATCCCTTAATTGACCAATCAACCTATCTAACAGGCTATCTAACATATATGGGCCATTATCTTTTCATTATTACATTTATTATTCATATAACTTATAATCATAACCTAATGTAGTTTACAACATCTTATCAATATCACATTATGTGTCTCATATTACGAATCCTATTGTGCACATTTTCATTTCCAATTACCATCCCATATCAACATGTTCATTTTACCAGTTTCCATCACGTACATTTCCATCTATTATTGTCCTTTCACATGTTAACCATTTACGATACTCGCATTATCAATTCTTATTACCAATGCATGTCACACACAATGCACATTACATATGTCACATTACATACATATACATTTTATATGCCACATTTACCTCATTTTAAAATTCATCCATGCACATTGCTAATGCTCCCCAAGACCACTCATGTTGGCTCATTACCTTACCATTTTCTACCATTACACAACAATTTTAGAAATTCCAACTAGGTCCCTATTTTTCCATATTAAATACACCATTTTCAATCTTCCGTATGTAGTTCTTTTTTCACCATTTTTCATTCAGTTAATTTCATTAATATCCATTAAAACCTAAAACACCTTAGAAACAAATTTTAGGGTTATCCTAACCCTTAAATGCCTGAAACTCTAAGTGCACATCAATATGGAAATTTTACAACTCATAGTTAAAGACATATATGTTATTGAATACACTTCCAGAAAGGTTCTACGACGTCTCAGGATTAATTTCACAACTTCTCTTTGCCTAGATTCTTTTTTCCCCCTAGTGTTCTCTAAATTCTATAATAGGTCACAAATTAGAAAAATTCATAGAAAAATATATACACATCCAAATTCAAAAATAAAAGCATAAACTGTAATATAGAGTGTCTCTAGTTATCTCGAAAAATAATCGGGAGCTAGTTCAGTGTTGGGGTTTAAAAACCCTAAAATTTCAATTCTCTAATTTTATCTCAAAACCTCTGTTTCTCATGAAATTAAAGCTAGAATTGGACTCTAGACGTCATAATGATCAATTTTCATATAATATTCGAAGGTTTTAGGGGGATTTCGTGTGAGAAAGGAAGAAAAGAAGGGAGGAGATAGAAGGGTAATGGTGGTGGCGTTGGCTTAAGGTGGTTTAGGGAGGAAGATGAGTGCATTTAGCTAGAGTACACCCACATACACCTAATCACTTTTATTTTAAGATGGTGGATGGTCCTTATTGCGCCACGTGGCAATCAAATGGTCCCGATTAATCCTATATTCGTTTTAAGCTTCAAAAATGTAAAATAAACCCTAGAGATCTCAAAAAATTATGCTTTTAGTGCCAAAAATTAACGATTTGCTTAATTAAGGGACCTTTAAAATCTTAGGCCCTAATTCCAAAGTAAACTAGGTTAACTATTCGCTCGCGTAATTAAGAAATTTTAATTAAATATCAATTGACCTAAGAAAAATTCCAATTCCACCATCATTGAACTATTTACAATTTTTGACCTTCAGGGTATGCTATTTTCAGATTCGTTTGGGCGTTTCCTTGCACGATGTAAACTAAGGTTACTATTCACTAGATATCAGCATAAAATAATTTATTGGTTCAGTGAAAAGTGCTAATTATTTCATTTTCATTATTATTTTGCCCATCAAAGTTTTATAACTAGTACTCCTTTTTGGCCTTCTCAATGCGACTTGGCTACCAAAAAACACTATTCATCCCCTGAGAAAAGTACTATTCATGAAATCAAAATTTTTAGGCATTACATATGACATTTAGTTATTTTGAGCTTATAGAAAATAAGAATGTAAGGATTTTGTGATGCATGTTTATGTGTTACTATATTTATTTGATTCTAATTTTGTTATCAGGTCCATATTGACCATGTATTATTATTCTAATAGTTCTATTGAGGTGTGATAGATTTGATCATAGTCATGGATATGAATGTCACATGGACCTACAAAGGATGATCATGTAGTCCACACATACCACTTGACGAGAAGCTGACAGTAGTTTCATACCCTATTATTCATTCCAAGTTTATATATTGTGCTGTGGTGTTTTATTTGTAATAGGTAAATTAACTAAAACTGTTTTATATACTAAAAATCAACTCGCATAAAAAAAATTCTTTTAGATAATTAATTAGTGTTTTCTTTATTAAAGTGGATTTTGATTTTTCTTAATAAAACTCACAAGAAAAAGTGTATTTTAATAAAAGCTAATATCCTAGAAATAAAAGTTAGGTAACTATCATCAATTCCTATGAAATTATGGATAATTATCATGTCATTCTCTAATCAACGAGTATTCCATTTTATGAATGTATATTTTTGTACTTTATTGTGTATGATGAATGTTTTAATTATTATAGTATACTTTATTAAATATATGATATGTAAAGATAATAGATATTTTAAATTAATGCATGCTCGTATTAAATGAGATTAATAAACATTGGAATATAAAAAGGCATATTGAAATGGCATAAATAAAATATTAATTTTGAACTTTTTTCTATGTAAAAAAAATCAATAAATTCATAGTGTAGAATCAGGTAGCAGCTCCATTAAATCATATCATTCCTTAACAAGTAGAAGATGATGATCATTAAGAAGCTATATTTATGTTCAATTACTAAATGTAGTTAATAGGTAAAAATGTTTGCTCTTGAGTGTTTTTAAATTCATTTGTCATTGCCAGCACAACATAATTGCATAGGTCTTAATAATATTTATTGCAACATTAATTTCTTATTTTATAAGATTTTCAAATATCTTTTAAAATTTTTATATGTTAGTAATTTTCTATTTTTGTACGCCGATTCTCTTTTAATAACAGAATTTACATAAATTTAAATAGAACTTAATTTGATGGTATAAATAAATATAAAAAATATATTTATAAATACTGCGTAACGTGTGGATTTATATTTTACTATTTTTAAAATAATAAAGTTAAATGAAAAAAGAAAAATTTTAAACGAAAGAAAAATTTTAAAAGAAAAATCACATTTTAATGTGTAAATGCTGATTTTACCTACAAATACGGACTTTTATTTTTGCTCATTTAGTTCCGGAAAAATAGTATCAACTTTCGATTTTTACGGATTCAAGTTTTTGAAAATGTCTATCTTTTAATTGAATAAAATGAGAAGTTTAAGAGCCTAACTGCACTTTTTAGACAAGCTCAGGGACCAGTTATTAATTTTTCTGAAAAAATATCAGTGCTGCTGATGGAAGTTTGTTGGCTGTTATGGCTATGGGTCCCGACTGGCAGCGACAAAACCAGTAATGGGCAGCCAAATGCAAGTAGGCAACGAATTTTGTCTCTTCCACTGCTAGCTCATAACCATTATCATCATTGTTCCTTCTGCTATTGCCTTCCCTTTGCCATTAGCCATAACAGAGGCATTGTTATGTTAAGAGGTGAATCGATCCAGGTTGTTCTTGATTAATATTCATTTGTTATTTTAAGAGGTGAATTGCGGTAAATATTTGGAGATCTGAATGATAAGAATTAAGATACTTGTGCAATAATAAAATCAAATTGAATTTTCAATCTACGTTGCAGGCATTTGAATTTTTGCATGATTGATCAACATGAAAATGAAGTCGTTGTTTCTTCAATTTTTATTGGCATTGTCCGTATTTTTGGGATTCGTGAAAAATGGGAATGCGGGGATCAGCAGTTCGTTTATTCGGTCTGAGCGGCCATCTACAGATATCCCTCTCGATAATGTAGTTTTTGCTGTTCCTAAGGGTCATAATGCACCACAACAAGTAAGCAATCTTCTCTTTAATATCTTTTTGTTAACAAAAAGACTCAAAAGTTTGTAGATTAATGCTTGTAGATGCTCTATGTTGTTAATTTTCTAGAAATTCTTTGGAGATGTTTTCCCCATTGGGGGACATCAAAACGAGCAGGGGGAGGGAGAGGTGAAACACATTTTACACATTTAGCCACCTCCAACTGAAAATTTGGACTCTTTTCAACGAGAATATGATATTTGCATCCTTCCGAAGTACTGGACCCTTTCATAATTTCATTATTATTTCCATTAGTGTTTCACTTGTGATCACAAATTAAGGATCAATGGTTGTCAGAGTGTTTATTTTTTGAATGATTATATTTGGGTCCTTTTGTTTATAATTGAGATTTAGGAACATTTTCGTGAGATAAATATGTATAAAATATATGGAAATAACAATTGATGGCAGATTTAATCATTAGGAAATAGGTGAAACTTCACTGTACGTCTCAAAAGCATGTAGATCCCCGCTGCTTTAGCTCCAAATCCTCTGATTGGCACTGGTTATTTCCATGCCAGAATGAAAAGGAACAAAGGAAAGAGAGCTAGGTGTATGTTTTTGTATTTCTTTTATTTTAGTGCTTGCACTTAATAGATATTATATATTGACCTTTTTGTCTTTGTAAGACTCTTCTTTGCATTGAGTTATGAGCAGATTCTATTTGTTAACTTTTGTTCAAGAGGAATTCTGTAAACAAAAAAAAAGTAGTTGTATTTTGTGATCATTTAGTTTACAGTTTGCCTACAAAATTAAATTACTTTCTCATTGAACTCACACCTTTTATTTTGAAATAACTAAAATTGCTTGATCAGGTGATGATGGGAAGGAATACCCTTCCTAATAAATATATATTTATTCAGCCCTTTGTTGACTTGCCACATTATCGTGATGCAGGTGCATATAACCCAAGGTGATTACAATGGAAAAGCTGTTATTGTCTCATGGTTGACACCTGAACTGGAGTCCAGTGTCGTAAAATATGGCACATCGAAGAACAACTATGATTTTACTGCTGAGGGCACAGCGACAAACTACACCTTTTACAAATACAAGTCTGGATACATTCATCAATGTCTCATTGATGGCCTTGAGGTAACATAAGATAGACATATGGAAAGATGTAAATCCTTTACTAGCTTAATTTTCTTGAAACAGGAAGCTGACTGCTATTTCTAAGTTGTATAATAGGATATTCTATAGTTACACATAAACCCATGGAATATGTAAATTCATAAGTAGCTTAATTTTCTTGGATCAGGAAGGACATCGGTACTTTTTAAGTCGTAATATAGGCCATTGTATAGTTATGAGCCTGCTCATCCATACATCTACTCAAAGGCATACTTTAGTTACTCTGCTTTTTCACACGAAAAATAGATTATGAAAAACCTGTGCGTTCAATTATGTAGATCTATATTGTGATCGATGTAATTAATTAATTCTCCCAACCAATCTCGATATGCTGCTGATTTGGAAATTTCTGGTTCATTACTGTACTCCGTTTGAATTAACCACTGGAGTTGTTGCTTATGTTCAGTATGACACCAAATATTATTACAAGATTGGGAATGACGATTCTTTTCGGGAGTTCTGGTTTCAAACACCTCCAATGATTCACCCAGATAGTCCTTATAAATTTGGAATAATTGGTAAGTTGTTACCCTTCACAGAGTCTTATGGAAGCAATTCAGAATGTTGTTTTTCCTAAAAATATAAAACAAAATGAAATATTAATCTACTCTGAAACTTGAGTATTTTTTTGGTTCTAATATTAATAGAATTTGGTTTCTAGGTTTCTTACTGGATAAAGTATGATCTGAATTATATTCTTGAAATTATTTGTTATATGATATGTAATTATGGCTGTCTAAATTTCGTATGGTCTGAGTTTAGAGAGATCAACAATTCATCATAATACCTATATTCCCAAGGCCATTTTAGAGTTTGTAACATTATTAAAATATTTCATGAATTCTTTCTTATGTTTCTCTTTTTATTTTTATTTTTATTTTTTTATTTAAACTAGCAGTTTTATATTGATAATGAAAAAGCAGATCCATTGTCACAGTTGAACTTGAATTAACAAACCAGGTGGAGTAATTTGTATATTCTGATGTGATTTGCAAAATTTGACTTTTATCAGGAAAGCATTTCTCTCTAATCACAAGCTTTGTCTTCTTTGGCAACCTGAACCATTAAACTTCTGATTTTATTTTTTCTCGTCCTCATGTCTTCACATTATTTACGTTAATCTTTATATCAGACCATCCACGGATAAATTTCACAACTTTTATCTTGATTTGCACAGCTTCTACTTCTATAAAATGTTACATATCTCTGTCTGCATAATCTAAGAACTCGATTTGATTATCGTATAGTATATTTCTATGAATTTTTATTGATGAGTAGCTCTTTGAATGTGGCAGGTGACTTGGGGCAAACCTTTGATTCCTTGTCTACTCTTGAGCATTTCATTAAGAGTGGAGCCCAGGCTGTTTTATTTGTTGGAGATCTATCTTACGCTGATAGATACCAATATAATGACGTAGGCATTCGGTGGGATACTTGGGGCCGCTTTGTTGAAAGAACTGCAGCATATCAGTCATGGATTTGGTCTGCTGGAAATCACGAAATAGAGTACATGCCTTACATGGTAAAATGCTAGGACAGTTATCTTTGTTAAAATACATAATAATCAATATTATTATTTATTAAATACTGTACATTTTTTCAATAATGTTCATTGTTTTCCATTTCACAAAATTCGTTGGGCTTTGA
>CANXYI010800391.1:0-13168 GCA_948208565.1 Hura crepitans | reverse complement strand
AGGTTACTTTGTAATCCACAAATTTAGACAACTGATGGCTAAAAGAGAGACATGATAAAGATGGCATACACGACTTAGAAGGGATTATACTTATATGAACCTAAGCAATGCATTTTTTAACACAATAAGGATAAGCAATCTTAAATACATGAAGACATTTGAAAAGACCTTGAGGTAGACAAAACCAATGTCAATGTCTACATGAACAACTTTTAAGTAACCTTAAGTATATTTACATGAACTTTTATCAGAAAGATGCGAGCTATATATAAGACCAAGTTTGTATAAGCCATAGTAGCAAAAGAAAAAGGGTCTGCATGGACCATGCTTTTAAGAAGAGTATTTAGAAATACCAAAAAGTGGTTTCCTAATAAAGTAAAGCAAATAAGCTTAGGAAGAGTTATGGATCTAAGATAATGAAAGGTTAGACAACAAATATAAATGAAAGAATGATGAACAACAATTATTTGATTGAAGTTATCAAAGTTCTTGGTATTAAAGTCATGCGTTGGTCCTTGCTAGATGAGTTAAGGGTTGTCATATGTTTTGATGGATCTTATATGAATTATAGACATCTTGCCATATTATTTGATTCCAATACCTTCTTATCATGGTATTAATTAGAATGACACTATAGATTACTTGAGAGGTGTCATTGAAAAATATAATGTTTAGAAGCATGTGCCCTATATCTTGATAATGAATTATTGAAGAATGCTATTAAGCTTTAGCTCTTTAGTTACATAGATTACATGAGCTTGAGTCTTGCTAATTTTCCTGCCTTAGGAACTCCATACCATGAGGGATGTCATATACACAAGATAGAAAGGTTTCTTTATATACTTTTAAAGAATAGTTTGTTCTTATAACACCTCCTACCCAATCCACTTTTGAACCAAACAAAAGATGCCACTTCCCGATAAGTCACCCATCGTGATATTTCTCTCACCCACAACTCATTTAATCTGATATGAAAAATTGTTTAACCAAGGTCCCTTAGTCTCAATTAAATCTAATTCACCTTCTTTACACTCAGTTTACAAGCCATATGAGGTTAGATGTGATTCATATCATTTTTAATTATTAAATTGTTATAACACTAAAAAAACGTTTATCAAGAATTTTGCAACATAATGGCTATCTGGGCAAAAATTCAAATATTTCAACCTATAAGATAAACACTTTTATAATGATTCCAATCACACCCCAACTCATATGATCTTTTTAATCCACTCAACAATTCATCAGTAATGCACAAACATGCACACTTAACAAGCTTACATCATATAATATAAGTTCAAGGCATTACATCCCATAATCCTTATTACAATAAAATTCACTTCCTATACATAGGTGAATCTAATTGTCATAATATACAAAGCTCAAGACTAAAATTATGCCTAAGTTAAGCTAACTATTATGATGATACTTTGATGAGGCTGGACTACTTAAACTATTTACTACCTATGCATTAGACACCCAATATGCTAAGCATATGGTTAGTGGCAAATTTAATGATTGATACATGTAATTTCACATAGCATGCATCACACCATTCATCATGATAAGCATTATGCCATCTTATATATCATGCCTTATGTCATCTCATGAGTCAAGCATCATACACACGTAATTATGGTCACCCTTAACATATATTATGGTTAGACAATACATGTAGTGTCAATATATAGAATTCAATTATATTAACCTGTCTTTTCTTCTTTAAGTGATCTAATTATATATCTCTCATTTAACTAGTTATATTCTTCATTCAATTAATGGCCTAAATCTAAGAGACTATATTTTTAACACTAGCTAATGAGATCTCAATATGTGTGGAGTCCCACATTTTAGACCTCAATAGCTACACTCCATCATGCCATATCTAATCATGATCATCACAATTATAAGGCAAATCTCAAACCTTAACAGCCACACTCTATCTTATAAATTATGTAGAGGCCTACATTCTAGTCATCGACATTTGCACTCTATCATTAAATCTCTTAAATTTAGTAATAGACCTTTATGGACTTTAAGGCAGCTGCACACACATAATGTCATAAATAAATCAATATCAACTCTTAGTCGTCCTCATGGATCGACCTCTCAAGACACTAAAGTGTCCTAGCTATAACACACCCCCCCATTTGTTTTATCAATAAAGATTAATGACAAAGTCGACAACATAAGCTATGTAATATGATTGAATATTACATACCATAGAACACAATTCTTGTTCATGCATAAGTATATCTTAGAGCATTTGAGATAGTAATTATACAACATACCGGCATGATTATCTACAATTGTGACTTTGCTATGGAATGATATGATGCATTATCAAAAGTGTATGTATAGCTAATTATCATGACAAACAATGTCAAATGAATAAATATTTGTAATTTAAATTATTATAATTTAAGAAGAGTTTCTATTCACTAGCATTATAGAACACTTTAACTATAACCTTTGAGATCTTTCCACTTTGGCCTTTAGGATATCATTACATAGATAAATTGTATAACTTGCACAACATGCTAGCTAAATCCTTATGATGATGACATCTGGAGCTTTACCTGAGTAGGAGCACATATTACAATATTTGTAATTAACTAATTATGCACAATATGCTTATGGTAACTTAAACTAATATTTTTCTATTAAGTTTCATGAATCATAATCGTGAATGCTTGTTTAACTAAGTGTCATAGTGTCAATCATGTCTAAAGATGTACCATTTTATTAATTCATTTACAATTGTTTCAAAACCTAGTCTTAGCTAACATACATATAGAGCCCTTACTAAGAAAGGATAAATCGGAAAGCGAATGGCATGACTAAGGTTATCACTAGATTTAATAGCTAATAAAGGCATGTCTAAAGCCAAGCTATTAACTAATAAAGGCATATCTGATGCCAAACTGATAGCTAAGAGAAGGCATATTTAATGCTAAGCTGATAACTAATAAAGGCATATTTAATGCCCTTCAGTGCTGTGGTCCCCACCCCGGCATGCCAAGTGTATCATTTCTTAAGTTCTAAAGAATATTACCTAGGCTCTAGTATCAAACACAATCTTATTTGACTAAATCAAACACAATCTTATTTGTAAAACATCTTTATTATACATAGTTAAATCAATTTACCCATTTAGTAGGCACCTAAACTTTTTAGATATCACAACTCTCCATTGTTTAAGCTATTTTGTCTGCGAAATATATGATACACATCTTACATAGCGAATTAATAACAATATTGTTGCTTCATAGCCTATTTTATTCTTTGCTAAAATTGTTACAAGTTATTCCTTATACATTTAACCTCATATGATGCATTCATGTGTACCTAATATACAACTAATCTATTATACTCATTTTATGAAAATTAACTTTATAAATCCTTCCTTAAGAATTTACACCGACACTGATGCTGATATTAATTTTCAAAGCACACCGAAACTATCAAGTCATGCACTTTTATGATTCCAATATTTAAGAAGAGCACTTTGTTTATTTCAAATAATCAATTTATATTTATTTCCTTCTACTCTTCCATGAATTCTATAATTGGCCACCCTTAACTAGGTTAAACCTATAATGCTCACTCTATACTAATTGGATATCTTTTGCTCATTAATGCCTTTACTTTTGAAAGGGTAAACCTAGACGCATTCAAGAATTCTTACACATACTTATTTTAAATTTCAACGTACCTATCAACTATAAGACTTTTACACCATTTCCTTAATGCTCTCTCACTGATCTCTCAATCCTCAAGATCAAACTATCCTTTTTCAAGATCAATTATGCCTAACGTGATTTAGTTGCATAAGTCATCCTATAAGAAATAGGATACTTCTTCAACAAAACTGATTAAGGTTAAGTATATCCCTATTTTCTCTATTGCATTTTATCCATTCATACCTACTTCTTAAATTAGTGTGTGCAAACTATACCAATTACATAAACAACCTAAAGTTTAACTCAATTACATCAATTTCCCATTCTAGCTAGGTTGGGGTTCATTCCTTTTAGACTTTTAGTCCAATATATTTTCCTCTAATTCATAAAACTTTCAATAGGTAACTAATGCCTCTCATCCCATTTATCAATAGTAGCATAACATCTACAAGTAAAATTGGAATTCATGCTTACTATTAAAAAAAGTCTAAACTTTGCTAGGCCAGCTACCATAATGGCCACACTTTCGGTTGACACTAGCTGCCTTGTTCCATTTAAACAATTTACACTTAAGTAAGCCACATTATCACAACAAAAACAACTAAGAAAAAGTGAAGAAGGCCTACCTTTCACTAATAAATTTGCCTTTTCCCTTTGTTATTGTAATTTAATTTCCACTAGAAGTGACAAAACCCTCTATTCTTCATGTTAACTTCACCAATTTATCTTCTTCACCCCATCACTCTCAATTAACCTCTAACTTATCTTTGATTTATTAGTTGCATACTAATTCCTATACATCCTAAAATCTTAATGTGGTTATAAGGTAAGGAATCAAATTATTTGGACCCCCCTACTAGTATTAACACACTATAGTAACTTCTACCTTTTGGCATTACCATCTATTATTATAGTGTTGCCTTTGCTGCCCACTTGTAACTGATAATTCAGTCCATAGAGAGTAGGAAGGGTTCACTGCACCAATAGCTACCCCCTTTAATGGCTCTACACTCATTCTCAATCCTTTTCTCTTTACAAGTTTCTCACAAATCCCATTTTCCTTCATCTCACAAGCCTAATAAACTTTAAGAGAAACTGCTCAAAATTTGAGGCCTCTTTTTTTCCCATTTATCATTTTTTTTCTTTACTAATCAAAATGTTTAGAAATTTTTACCGACTTCTTGAGTCGATTTTTTTCACAAAAATTATCATTCCAAAATAATCTCCCAGATCTCATAAAGTTCCTTAATAAAACATAAATTTATTTGCTTATGAACTTTGCATAACTAACTTATGAAAATCAAATAAATGTCATCCTATACCTTATAATCAACTATATTAAGGTCACCTAAAGGATCATTGTTCCAGTTCATACATGTATGTTTAATGGCATGTGCTTATTCCTAGCACTCATCTTAGAATCAAGGACTAGCTCTGATATCACATATGTAACACCCCCCTTAGGCACAATAGAGGTAACTAATTAGAAGCTTTACTATAACAAAATGAGTATGATCCATTTTAAGAGCATTTGTTAACTGTGTAAAAATAGGTAGCATCTCCCCATAAAGATAGGCCACCACCTGATAAATAATATGCATAAATAAACTAGCAACTTATCTTATTAATTTTTGTCTCATGATGCAAAGCTCTTGTTTGGTAACCCAAGGACACAACAAAACCACCCACATTTGATGGGATAGTTTCCCAAGGTCTAACCTTACTCTAATGCACTACTATAGTACCTATTAGAGAGTACCTAATATGAGCTAAACCCACACCATGAACATTAACGATGTTTATGGAGCATCCTTTTATGTCACCTCCTATCATAATAATCTTGTATCTAACAACTAGCTTATAGACTTTCTTGACTCTAGTACATGCCATTAAAGATATATTTGCATACATAACCCTTTTTATTTTTTCCAATATACTCATAAGGAGCAAATACACTGGTATAATATTGTGACACTTGCTTATTGGTGACTCTACCCCAATGAGCCTTTCCTTAGCTAAACCTACATAAGAAAAAGCATCATAGTGAGAAATGAGGTTGATAAGATTCTTATATTCTCAATTACACTAGTCATCTAGGGAGGAAGCATTATAGTCTGTACTACACTCAAGGTATGACATAAAAGGAAACTTACTAGGCTATCGTGCTTATGTTTATATTGTAATATCACTTCCTAAGCTTGTAATAGCCATTACTCTTAATATCCTACTTATGATTGGTACCTCTTTTATCTACCTCATAGCCACATATTAGATTAAAATAAATTCAAGGGAAGTTGTATACTTACGCTTACCTTTTCATTAGTAATTGAGTATAATTCAAGATGTAACTAGCCAAATAAAAATGCATTAACCTTATCTTGGAATATAGGTGCTGCCTTATCTACTTAAGGTTATCAATATCAATTACTTATGATGGCAAGTTCTTATTATATATTCTCATAATTTCATTCAAAAGATAAGCCTATTAATATTTTCATAACTATTGTACTCACTTACAAGAAAATGCCATATGCACGCTATAAGTCACACTACAACTTAAGACAGCTTTTCATACCTCTACTACCTATGACCTAACAATAGCGCAGAAGATAGCCACATGTCACTATTTTCTTATGCAGTTTGAAATGTTTGATGTATCTCCACTAGTTGCCATAACATGAGTGAATTATTCATTAAGCTTTTTGAAGAGTTATAAGCTATTTATGTTGATATAATAAAGAATGAATTTTTTAACTCCTTAGTAGTTTTTTCTTAGCCATTCTATAGTACATACTAAACTTTAGCCTTTAGTAATATTTGTTTTTTCAATAAAGATTAATGGAATAGTAGACAACATAAGCTATGTAAGATGATTGAATATTTCTTACTGTAGAACCCAATTCTTATGCATGCGTAAGTATATCTTACAACATTTTAGATACTAATTACACAACACACTAGCTTAAATGTCTACAACTATGACTTTGTTAAGGAATCACATGATGCATTATCATGAGTGCATGTATAGCCAATTATCGTGATAAACAATGTAAAATGAGTACATATTTGTAATCAAAATCCTTATAATTTAAAAAGAGTTTCAATTCACTAGCTATATAGTACACTTCAACTGCAATCTTTGAGATCTTTCTACTTAGGCCTTTAGGCCTTCATTGCATAGAAAAACTATATAACCTACATAACATTCCATCTAAATCCTTATGATGATGACATCTAGAGCCATACTTGAGTAGAAACACATATTTCAATATTTGTGATTAACTAATTATGTGCAGTGTGCATATGGTTACTTAAACAAATGTTTTTTTGTTAAGTTTCATGAATCATAATCATGAATGTTGGTTTAAATAAGTGTTATGGTGTCAATCATGAACGAAGATGTACCTTTTTATTAAGTCATTTACAATAATTTTGAAAGCGAGCCTTAAGTAACATATATAAAAAAACCTACTAAAGAAGGATAAATAGGAAAGTTGAGGTGTGACTAAGTTCATCACTAGATCTGATAGCTAATAAAGATATGTCCAATGCCAAGCTATTAACTAATAAAGGCATATCAGATGCCAAATTGATAGATGATAAAAAAGAATATTTAATGTTAAGCTGATAATTGATAAAGGCCTATCTGATGCCCTGCAGTACTACATTCCCTACCCTAGCATGCTAATTCTATCCTTTTTAGACTTCTAAAGAATATTAAATAGGCTCTGGTATCTGTACATAGACAAATACTATTTAAATATCCAATAAAGAATTATTTTGATTATCATGGAAGGAAATGTTAATGCTACTCCAACAAATCTATCATGCATAGTTCAAATTCAACGACTCTTAATTGAGTGATTTTTCATATAAATAAAATTGTTGATACTTACTCTATGTAATAGTGAAAAGATCATAAAATGCTATCAACATATCAAATTAAGTGTACATACACATATATTTCAACCATAGGCTTCATGACATATGTATAAATATATATAAATGTTCGGATCTAAGCAATTGAATTTATCAAGTATGCTTTAATCTTATGCATGCATATTTGTATTGTTCTATAGATATAGATATATTTTCTACATTAAGAGTGTTACCATGCATGATTGACTATTAACTATAAATACATATTCAAGGGGATAAAATGTAGAGTGGTTTAATAGTATAATCTATATTGACTGATGTTTCCTTTAAACCCATAACATGATCAACATAATGTCTATTGATGTTATTCCATATGCTTGTGTACATTAAATGTTTTGAAACCCATTACTCTTGCCTACTCATACATATTTATAGTATATACTATCATGTATAGTTGTATAAGTGATATTCTTCTTGGTCATATGGGCAGGTCCTTAATATAGATCTAACTCACATGTAATACGCAGGGTGCATTTCAACCATTAACCCATTCAAACCCATAATATTACTAATCTAGTATGCAACTAAATGTTTCAGCTCAATTAAATATATATACTATTAGTCAATTCCAATACACACACGCACACATGTGTCTGTGTTTATGTTTGTGTGTGTGTGTATGTATATATGTACATATAGAAAATTTCTTCAGTGTATACATTTAACTCTATTCCTTATTGGTAACCATAAAATACTCTTTAAGACATAAATAAAATCAATTATTTTAGTGTTTTAGAACTAAAGATAGGGAAATATTGAAATATATACCTCATATTACTCATTCCCTTTTCCCTCTACTTGTATTCATATTTTTGCATTGCCCTTCTTTCCTATAGGCTATGCTCCCTCCTCTTACTCAGCTTTATAAAATAGTCAACATCAGCCATCACTAATAGCCATCATTAAGTTAACCTTGCTACTGCACTAGTAGGTCATTGATTAGCCTGGCCAGCTCTTTCCTGACACTACTAGCCATTTTTTATCCTTCGGCCCACTGCTTATATTCCTTCTCCACCTTTTTTACCCTTTTCTCATCTCCTTACTCATCTTTCTTTCTCTCTTTTTCTTTTATTTGCTTCTATTTTTTTAACTAGTAGCTTCTGCTACTGGCATTTAGCCTTTACAATAGTGCCGTAACTTATCTTCACCATCGACACCACCCTTTATTTACCTCTTATGATCGGCCTTGCTCGTCAACAGTTTTCCTCTTTCAAACTTTTCCCTTTTTCTTTTTATTGCCTGACCAACCCAACTCCCTTAGTCTTTATTTATTTTAACCTAACCTAATTCCTTTTTCCCTATTAGTCCTTCTTCTTTTATTCCCTTCTAATAACATCTTTAATTCCTTCCTTTATCAATTCATTCTCATATGTTTATTTATAATTATTTCATTCCTTTCTACATTTTTTAATTTAATTAAAATATTCTTTAAGTATCACCTTAATTTAACTAAATCTAATACCACCTTATTTGTAATACATCTTTATTATACATAGTTAAGTCAATTAACCTATTTAGTAGGCACTTAAACTTTTCAGACATCACACTAGGAGTTGCTACTACCTAGTTGACCAATCCACCTATCCAGTAGGCATCTAACTAATATAGGCCTCAATTTATGTTCATTTAATCATTAATCCTGCATTTAGTGTGTCCAGCTTCTAGCAATTTATGAATTGTAATTATCAAGTTATTATTCTTTTCCTCTTTATTTATTTATTTCTTAAGTCTCGTATTCATTCAATTTAATTCAATCTTCCCTATCATATCTTTTCATGTTATTTCTCCTTATATAATATCTCATATTCAATCTCAAGTCTAGTTTATCTCATCTGAAGTGTCCAAAAATCCTCTAATTAACCAAGTTAGACATTTGGTCTCAAAATCATATTGATCCCAAAAATTAATTTTCACTTATTTAGCATTTGATTATATATATGTCATATAGCTATGTCATGTCCTTATCAACATACTCTAACTCATTTAGCCTACCTAGAGTAGTTCATATAAAGGTTATATTTCTTTTATACAAAAATACAAGTGATGTCACACAATTCATTTAACATAACTATACATAATTCATCACTTAATTTCAATTAAATCTTTTTAATTCTCTTTACATATTCTTTGACCACTATGTGCTCATCATTATACTCCATATTTTCCTTCAATTATTTACCTCATTTAAGCTTAAAACATAACATACATATTCTTCCTACTAAATTCCCATGCAAACCACATACCATACTATGCAAGCATACACTTCTATACATATATACACATAAAAAATTATGCAAATTAATGAATTAAATGCATGAATCACTAAATTTACTTACTTTGCTCAGTAAGATGGTCTCAAATCACAACTTAATCTTATTTTTCTCTCCTCTCCACATCTCATCCTTCTCTACCTACAAACATACATATATGTCACTATAAACACCCTAACTTCACAAATGATGATAGTCGGAGATGGATTTCTTAAGCACAGCACAAAAAAGCCATCAAGACATAGGTCGGCATGGACTTACTCTTTAGGTTCGCATGAACTAACTATAGAAGTAGGTCAGGGCCTAGCCCATAAAGACTATAGACCATCACTTTAGAAGCCTTAGTCCACACGAACCATCAAAAATAAGTCCACATGGACTTACCGATGGAAACAAACTCCAGATGTAAACATTGCCTATTTAGTCCTGGTGTCAAAATCTAAAAGCGATTAGGACTTCCTCCTAATAAGAGGATATAGGAAAAACCCTAGAGGGGAATATAAATACTTCTCTTCATGCAAGAGAAGGGGTTCAGAAAAAACATACACTGAAAAGCCATAATTGCCATAATTCTAATGGCACGAGGCATTAAAGCTTGGTGAGGCTTGTAACAAGGAAGAAGTCAACCATTCTTACGTGTATCAAAAGGCTTTGGTGCTAGTGCTCAAAGAGATTCTTTTACACAGGTAATATCTAAGGTCCATAAATGAGTTTTCTACATCATTTCTAAGTTAATGATCTCTAAGATGATCAATTTATGAGGTGATAACTTGTTATCCCCATTCTCATTAATGATGAGAAGGCTAATCATATTGGACATATGAATTGTGCATTTGATGTCTGTAATTAGCACTAAGCATGTCATGAGAAGTTAATTCTATTATATAAATCTGACCTTATATGAATTATATCCGCACGGACCTAGTATCTTTAAAGGTAAGTAATTATGTTAGTCCGCATAACCTTATTATATGCATGTCATTAGGCTTGGTAGTCTACACGAACCTCTTGTTATGGGGGTCACACGTCCGCACAGACCTATGAATGATAATTTGTATTATAATCCCTCATTATGCCATACTGCCATGATTTATAATCTATGGTGTATCTATATTAAATGTGTTTATGATTTTTCTGTTCATTCACATGTTAATGGTTCAGATCTAACTTATTTGACTTTAATGTTTTTTGAGTTGCTGATTGGATTTCGCATTGGAGTATAAGTATAAGATGGACTTAATCTTTCCTTGGTAAAGGTCCGCACGGACTAAGCATCGTTCCCCCTATGTCTACATAGACCTAATGATGCTGAAGCGAGCTAGTTTTAAGACCTTAGCTTATTCCTTTGGTTTTGTGCTATTTGCATTTATTTGCTTCCTTTTTGGGTTGTAATAACTAGTAAAAAATCTATTTCACATGCTAAAACTTAACTTTCACATCAAATGGTTTTATACATAATTAATTGGTGTTTTCTAACAAAATGGATTTGTATTTTCTTAATCAAAAGTCACATAAAAATGCATTTTAATAAAGGCCAATCTCATAAAGATGAGAGTTAGGCAATTACAGCTAATTCCTATAAAATTACAGGTAATTGTTAGGTCAAATAACAATTAATGAATGACCCACTTTTTGGATGTACAATGTACTTGTCATATTTCTTTTTAAATACTATAATTTACTTTTTATACATGGGAAGGTGACATAACTGCTTTAAATATAATGCATGCTTATTTCATAAGGGATTGATAAAAATTACAATATACATGGACAACATATTATTAGGGCATAAATAAGATCTGAAATTTTGAACCTTTCTAGTACAAAAGATTAGAGGTCCTGGTGTAGAGGCCAGGTGGCGACTCCATTAGGGACTGAGAAATTTTAATCTGAAAGTGCCTAAATAATATGCCGTCCAAATATTCTAGTTTTTATCAATCCCATGCATTACATTGTAAACTATGTCCCTTTTACCTTGGATGGTGTTGTGAACCATAACTCTATTTTTCATTCAAAAAGGGAGAAGTGCTAAGGTATCCATCACTCACAAGCCTCGTACCTTTGGGTATATGAAAAGGTGAACTAATTGGTCGATATTATCCTTGATTGGAAAGACCCGTTAGGAGGGACCTCTATTTATGAGAGCAAATCAGCCTTCTGACCAAACCATGAGCCCATGTGGTCAAGCTTAGCAACTTCCCTTAGGTTGTATAACCCTAAGTGTGTGCGATTTCATTTATGATTACTATATAAACCTAATTACATTTAGCCTTATTTAAAGTGGGGGTAAGCCCATTATGCCTTTTTGTTCAGGATGGGCCCACCCTAATTTCACATCAAATAAGATATAAATATTTAAATATGAGAGATTATTGGGCCTAATCAGGCCTATGTTCTAACCTATGTATCCCCCGATGATGCTTAGGGCAGCCCACCTAAGAAGAAAGACTGAGACCATGAGCGTGGGAGTGATAAGGTTAGAGAGACTATTGCTTGTGTTTGTCCTTTGACACGTCATAAACATGCACCTGCACATCATGCATTTCATACATGCATCATGTCTAACCTATTCTTTTACACAGCCTTCATTAATCTTTCACTCACTGCTTAGTGGAAGAGAGTTGGCAAGTGCCTCAGCAAAGTTAACATAGAAGTACTTATCCAACCCAAAAGAGGAAACATGTCTTCTGATAAATATGTGAGCAAGGCTATGTTCATGGAGACTATGCCTGAGATGGAAAGGAGGATGATGTCAGTAGTGACCAATGCCCTATCACACACACAGAATGCTCAAGAAGTAGGGCAAACTTTTGGAACAAACAAAGGTAAAGAGATAATGGGTGAACCTAAAGATGACCAATCGTCTGATGATGAGATACCACAGGTAGTGAAGTCCTATAATAAGGTACCCCTTTCCTAATGTGCTTGAGAATAAACAGTGGAAGAAGCTGAATGAAAAGATGGAAGCTATGTCTTGACTAGTGACTGAGGGCAAGGACATTGACCTAGATGATATAAGTTTAAGGCCCGATTACTCTATGCCCCATAAGTTCAAAATGCCTAACTTGAGCAAGTTCGATGGGACCATAGATTCTCGCTCCCACTTGAAGTAGTATGCAGTAGCCATTAGGGCCACCCATCTCACAGAAAGGCAGATTGTGAACCTATTTAATATGTCTCTTATGGGTCAGGCTTTTGACTGGTACCACTACCAAGAGAGAAGGGTTAAAGAGGACAGGATTGAATTGGCAAGGGCATTTAATAAGCAATATGCTA
>CANXYI010800344.1:0-13715 GCA_948208565.1 Hura crepitans | reverse complement strand
TGAATTGTATAATGTTACCTCAGCAATAAAGGCTAAAATTGATGAGAAAAGGGTGTGCAACTTTCTTTCTCATGTCATTGGTAAAATGATGGGGGATTTTTGACATAGAGGACTTACTTATAATTAGGGGGTTGTCTGATGTGTTTTCCTAATAAGCTACTTGGGATACCACTCAAGAGGGATATAGAGTTTTCCATTAAAACATTGCTTAGCACTACTCTTATCCTTATAGCTATTTATAAGATGCTTTAGTAGAATTAAAAGAACTCAAGTTATAGTTACGAAAGCTTGATAAAGGTTTTATTTGGCCTAGTATGTCACCATGGTAAGCTTCAATACTCTTTATCATGGAGAAAGATTGGTCCTTGAGACTTTATATCCACTATAGGTAATTGAACAAGGTTATAGTGAAGAATAAGTATCCCTTACCTTGAATAGATGATTTGTTTGACCAATTGAGAGGTGTGGCTATGTTTTCCAAGATTGATTTGAGATTAGGGTATTATCTACTCAAGATTAAGGAAACAGATATACATAAAATAAACTTCTAGACTAGGTATGGCCACTATGAGTTTTTTATCATGCCTTTTTAGCTTACGAATGCTCTAGTAGCTTTTATGTATATCATATGGGATTTTTAGACCTTATTTAGATCAATTTATGGTAGTGTTCATTAATGACATCTTACTCTATTCTAAGAGTACAAAAGAGCATGATTGACATTTGAGGCTAGTATTGCAAACTATAAGAGAACATTAGCTTTATGCTAAGTTATGCAAGTGTAAGTTTTGGCCACATTAGATTTGTTTTCTAGGCCACATTATTTTATTAAATGGCATCTAGGTGGATCCTAGTAAGATTAAGTTAATTATTAATTGGAAGCCTTCTAGGAATGTCACAAAGATCCATTATTTTCTTAGCCTTACGTGATAGTATAAAAGATTCATGGAAGGGTTCTCTATGATAGCTTTTCCTCCTATAAAACTTCATCACAAAAATGCCAAGTTTGAGTGAAACTCCAAGGGCAAAGACAGTTTTGAAAAGCTTAAGAGGATATTGATTGAAGGTCTTATTCTCACCTAACCATCTTTTTAGCAAAGTATACATGATTTACAGCGATGCTTCTCACAATGGAATTAGGTGTGTTCTAATGTAAAAAGGAAAAGTAGCTTCTTATGGATCTAGGTAACTTAACCCACATAAGCTTAATTATCCCACTCATGATTTAGAGTTAGCAACAATTGTCTTTGATCTTCAGATATAGAGGTAATATTTATATAGTGAAATGTGTTACATTTATGCTAATCACATGAGCTTAAAGTATCAACTTACTAAAAAGGAATTGAATTTAAGGCAAAGAAAATGGATGGAATGTCATTCACAGGCCCTAAAGCACATGTGTAATAGGGATTTTTTGCGTACATTTTAAACATTTATTTGTAATGAAAGGCATTCTTTGTTACATTAATGCTTATGTTAATTCATTTATTTGATGTTATCTTAAACTATGTAATAAAATCATTGGTATATTTTCATAGTGCAAAAGAAATTATGAAGATTTCATGATGTGAGATTCTTATTACATGCAAATTTAAAATACCAAAATTATCTCTAGTCATAGTGTTAACAAGACGGGAAATTATTAATATGAATAGACTAGCACATGTTATGCTTTTTAACCTAGTTAAATAGCAATTCTCATGAGATATAAATATGGTGATGCTTAGAGATGACATGTGGATGCTTGTTTTTGAAACAAGTTTATTGGAGACCTAACATGAGATGTTCACATGGATACATAATCTATTTTAGTGAAATAATATCATATTATCAAAAGTAAATCTATCTTTTAACTTAAGATCACTAAGGTTATCTTAAGTATTGAGAACTATACTTTGACTACGATGTTTTTACGTCATAATGATGTCTACATAGCTAGGTGATTAGGTATAGGTCAAGACACTTAGAGGTAGTTAAGTAATCAAAAAAGATTCATTACCTCAAATTATAACGGGGGAGTTTATCTCACTATTATAATATACCTTTAATTAGGGATTCTTTAGACAACGTGAAATGCAAGCATGAATGAGATTCACAAAGGCATTTTGGGAATAAAGGAAAAAATATTAGAACTAAAATGTTAAGGGCTTAATTAGACTTAATTAATTAAGAATTGAGTTGACACATATCCATATTCAAACCTAAATGAGATAAATTATGATGAAAAGAAGAATTGCATAGAAACCAGATATAGAAGGGTTACATCAAACCACTTAATATTTTAGACACTTAGGTTGCCTTTATGTGTGGCTAGACACCACTGAGGACTTGTCTATAAGTGAATCATTATTTATAAAGCAATTACAAGCCCAATTGGATTGGACAACAAGAGTCCTGTTGGACTAGGACTCTAATCAGTATGTACTGCCAACATTATTAGGAAACCCATACACTAAAAGAAATGCGACAAGATTTAAAGAGTTTGAATGGTCTAATGATATTAGATATAATTATAAGATGGAATAAAAAAATTAATAAGCAATTAGACTTGGATCCTTATTGTAGAGTGAAATCCAGAAATTAGGGTTTCTAGAAATTGGTCCTTATTAAGCACAATTGGTGGTGGTTTTTGCATCTAATTTCTATAGACTTTTTTAAAATTAAAAAAGCTTCAAACAAAACCTTTTCTGGTAAATTATGAGTCCTTGAAGATTACAGTCTATTGTTTGTTTTTATACAAGTCATGCATAATGAAGAATAAAAAATTTTGTACAAAACTAAACAATGATAATAGGGATTTGAATAAATCAAAATGACAGACAATAGAAAAATTAAACAATCTAAAAATTTTACCATTATCAATTGATGGGTGATTCCTTATCATCAACTCACCCCACTAGGTTATAGCAAACCACAGTGATCCTTATTGGGAACACCTCGAAGGTATCCATATAAGAATTTAAGTGTAGAATAATTGAATATCTAAGTGCTAGTAAGATATTTATAAGGGAGAAAAAGAAGAAGGGAATCCAAAAATTCACAAGAAGAGTGAAATTTTCTATTTGTTTAGTGGCAACTGTATTGATTGATTTTATATAGGACATTTATGCTAAAATAATTTTGTTTAGGTTAGATTTTAACCTTGAAAATCTAACCTAAATCTCATTTAATAAGGCCCACAAATTTAGCCCCTTTTTTTCCTATTAGGCATGGTCCAATGGGTCCATGTGCATAAAATTTTAAGGCCCTTTCTAGGGTTCCTTTTGAGGCTTTTTTGGGCCACAATTTGAATTAGCCATAAGCCTAATTTATTATCTTTTTAACTATTAAAAGGTCTATTTAAAATAATATTAAAGTATACCCTTGATTGGGCTTCTAAAGGCTAAGTCCTTTTTAACTCTTAAAAATGTCAAACTGGGTCAACTAAGCTCTAAGGCCAATTTCTCTTTTTCTTTTTTATTTTTTCTCCATTCAATGATATCTCATATCATTAAAATATCAAAAATTTTTATAATCATTTCAATTCTTTAAGTGTGTGACCCTGTATATTTCTAAAACACATTGCCAATACAAAGTTAATTAGAATCTTAACTTGGACTTTTAAGGTTCAATCTCATTGAGCCTATAATTATATCCCAATTAATAATTGATTTATGTACAAGTCTTGGGAGGTTTCTCATCACACATCAAGACTACTAAAGTGTTGGAAAGTCAAGTGGTTTGACCTAACCCTTCCATATATAGTTATCATGCAATTACTCTTTTTACCATACTTTATCTCATTCAAGTCTGAGAATGGACTTATGTTAACTCAATGCTTAATTATATATCTCTAATTAAGCCTTAAACATGTTAATTCTAATATTTACATCTTTGTTCCCAAAATGGCCTTGTGAATCACATTCACACTTGTATTTAATTCTAATTAGAGATTCCTCAAATAAAGATATATTAAACTTGTGACATAAACTACCTATTATAATTTAGGGTGGTGAATCCTCTATTAATCAATAACCTACATTCAAGTATCTTAGACTATACCAAACCTTTTAGGTATACATCAAGGTGAAGCAAAAGCACCGGAGTTAAAGTATACCCTTTGATACTTAAGATAACCTTGGTGATCGCAAGTTAAAAAATACTTGCACCAACTGATATAATGAGATGACTTTAGTAACATAGATTATGTATCCATGTGAAGATATTATTTTTAGCTCTCTAATGAACTTGTTTCTTAAATAAGAATGCACATGTCAACTCTAAGCATCACCATGGTTATAGCTTGCGAGAACTATTGCTTTTTCTCTATCATAAGCAATGGAAAAATAAAAAAATTTTAGCAAAACATGCAAAGATACTAGACTTGAATAATTTGAAATACATCTTAAATAATAAATCTAGCATCATTTCATGAATAACCATAAAGGATGTTAGCAAATTCTTTTTGTGAGTTCTTCTCACCAAGTTATTGCATAGCACAGTGAAGGATTTTCAAGCAGATAAAGGAAGAAGAAGAAATTTTCATATTTTCAATTATTCTATGCCATAACTTTCTACTATAGAAAATATGTATATGGTGGCTATAGCTATAATGGTTATTTATACTTTAACTATACCATTTGTAGGTAAGATTTTGACACTCAAAAGCTACCCTAAGTCAGACTAAAATGGACTTGCACATTAAGCCATGTTTAGTCCTTTGAGCATAAGCCTTTTTATGGGCTTACATGTAATTTGCTTTGCCCCCCTCTTTCATTAATCCTATATGGCACTTATAGGACCCATTTTTTTTATTAATAATTGCTTTGATTTATGGCCTTTTAAACATTTTAAAAGCCCATAAAAATTAGTTGCAAGAATAATTAAAATTTGGACTCAAAAAGGCCAAAGTCAAAAAACAATAATTTCTTAACTACACACCCGTAAGTAGGCCCTAAGCCTATTTGCTTATTTCTTCTTCCTAATTCATGTTCCAATGATATCCCATATCATTAAAACATTCAATCTCATTAAATATTCCTCAAACTTCTTATATGTGTGTGACCTTATGGGTTTCTAGAACAGTTTGGCAATACACAATGAAATAGACTCCTAGTCCAACTAGGACATTATAGGTTCAATCTTATTGAATCAATATCAATTCACTAATTGATATACCACTTGTATACAAGTTAAAAGAGGTATCTATCCATACATCATGACTACCTAAGTATGGGAAATTCATGTAGTTTGACTTAAGCCTTCCATATATAGTTACAATGTAATAAACTCCTTTATCTTTTACCTCATCCAGCTTTGAGTATGGACTTGTGTCAACTCATAGCTTAAGTAAATATGACTAATTAAGCCTTGGACATACTATTCTGTTAATTTCACCTTTATTCCTAAAATGCCCTTATTGAATCTCATTCACTCATGGCACTTTGCTTTGGCTAGAGATTCTTGAATATAGATTACTTATCAAAATTATAAGATGTACTCCCCACTGTAATCTAGGATGGTGAATCCTTTGTTGATCACTAACCTATCTTTAAATATGATATTACATACCCTGGCTATCTTTAACTATGTTATGACATACCCAAGCACCTCACTATGTATAATTCTTTCTTGAAATAAAAGCTTTGGAGTTGAAGTATGTCACTCTATATTTAAGATAGTTAGTGATCTCAAGTTTAAGGATACTTGCACCACTCGTATGGTGAGGTACTTTCATTAACATAGATTTAAGTATCCATGTGAATACCTTATGGTAGGTTTTTGATGTACTTATTTCCTATGTAAGCATCCACATGTTAACTATAAGTATCTCTATACCTATAACTTGTGAGAACTACTACTTGATTCAATCAAGAAATATAACATGTGTTGATATATCCGCATTAATAATTTATAATCTTATTAATACTATGATCAAGGATATTTATGTATGTCACATTTGTATGCAATAGGAATCTCACATCATGAACACTTCATGATTTCCTCTACAATGTGATTATATACTAGGGACTTTATAAAATTGTTTAAAATATTGCAAATAATTATAAGCAATATATACAAGTACCATGATATAAAGAGAAATGCCTTATATTATTAATTCACATGGTTTAAATACTCGAATGCTACCCTATTATAAGAGCTTTAGGACATACTTTTAACAATATCCCACTTTTAGTAGAGCTAATCACCAATGTACTTAATGCCCATTAAATTTACAAGTTGATTAACCTTTTCTTATGATAGTGCCTTTGTTAGAGGATTAGTTGTGTTTTAATCTATGGGTTCCCTTTTAATTTTCACATCCTATCTTCAAATGATCTCCCTAATTAGATGGTAGTGCTAAAGAACATATTTGGACTATTGATAAAAGTGTGGTTCATGAGCTTGTACAATAGCCTTATTGTTATCGCAAAATAGATGGATTAGCTTAACAATGTTTAGAACAACTCCAAGTTCAATAATGAACTCCTTAATTCAAACAACTTCCTTAGTTGTAATGAAAGCTACTTTGTATTCAGCTTTAATGGTAGAATTTGTAGTCATATCCAATTTAGAACTCTTACAAATAATTGCTCCTTTATAGGTAATGTATATATATTAAGATTGAAATTTACAATTATCCTTAAAAAATTAAAAGCTAGCATCTATATACCTACTAACATGCAGATCTCCTTCTCTACATACCCACTAACATATAAAGATATACAACATAATCTATATAAGTTGTGTTATATACACTTCATTTGACAATTTCTGATTAAGGAAAGCTATCTTTACATCTATTTACTAGATCTCATATTCATCAAAGTCAATCCTTTGTCTTTGATAATAGCTTTTTGTTACCAATTAAGCTTTATAGGTAATCACATTACCTTCCATGTCAGTCTTCTTCTTGAAGACCCATTTGCACCCAATGGGTTTTATCCCTTTAAGTGTATCAAATAAGGTCTATACCCAATTATTATACATGGAATTTATTTTGATTTTCACAGTGTTAAGCTAAGAGTCTGAATTTGAATTCTTTAGAACCTTATTATAACTAGTGGGCTTATGATCCTCTATTATGATCACTTTCTTTTATCTTAGTCTAGAAGAAATCCATATCTCTCTACAATAGTCCTAACCCTAGTAGATCATCTAGGAACTTTTGTTTCTATAATTTCTTTTATTACTTCATCACTATGAGTAACAGAATTGGGATCAATCAGTTGATATGTCTCAATTTGTCAATCTTAAATTTCAGTAAGTTTAACTTTACTCCCACTATCTTTCATGAGAAACTTTTTCTCTAAAAAGACTCTATGCTTTGAAATAAACACTTTTTGTTCCAAAGGATGATAAAAGTAGTATTCTAAAGTTTCCTTTGGATACCCTACAAATAAGCATCTATCAAACTTAGCTTCATGCTCATTTGACATTACTCTTTTCACATATGTAGGGCATCCCCATATTTTGATATATGAAAGAATAGGTTTTTTGTTAAACCATCCCTCATATGGTGTAACATTAACAGACTTTGATGGAACTCTGTTTAAAATATAAACACCATTTTCTAGTGCATACCCTAAAAGGAATTGGGTAAGTCTATAAGATTTATCATAGACCAAACCATATCTAATAAGGTTCAATTTCTGTTTTTAGATATATCATTATGTTATGGTGTATATGGAGATATCCACTGAGATGAGATGCCATTATCTCTCAGATAACCCTAGAATTATTGACTCAAGTATTCACCACCTAATCAAATTGAAAAGTTTTAATACTCTTGTTGAGTTCTTTCTCAAATTCGTTTCTAAATTCTTAGAACTTTTCAAAGGCTTCAGACTTGTACTTTATTAAGTACAAATACCTATATCATGTGTGATCATCAATAAAGGTAATGAAGTATAAGAAACCTCCATGTGCATGTGTTGTCATTGGACCACACACATCTATATGTATGAATTCTAATAACTCACTTACTCACTCACCCTTTCTAGAAAAAAAGGTGATGTTGTCATTTTACCTAATAAATAAGATTCCCATGTGTCATATAATCCATAATCAAATGAGCCCAAGCTACCATTATTGTGTAACATAGTCATGCATTTCTCATTTATATGGCTAAGGTGGCAATGCCATAGATAAGATGGCATTAGCTTATCTATCTTAGATATTTTGGTATTAATGTTATGTACTTCTTTATTTTAATCCAAAAACATAAATTCCATTACATATTCTACCTAAACAATAAAACACATTATCCAAGTAAATAGAACAACCTTTGTTCTTATTAATGGAAATATCAAAACATTGTTCAACAAGATAAGAAATTGAAATAATGTTTCTAGATAAAGAAAAAACATAATAATAATTGTCTAAAATTAATACAAGCCTATAAAGTAAAATAAGATGATATGATCTTATAGCTAATGTATTAGCTCTTGTTATATTTGCTATGTGTTGGTCCACCTCTCCATTTTCAACATTTTTACTGCTCTTTAGTCCTTACATAGAAGAAACTAAGTAAGAACCACATTCGATATCCAATACCTATGTTTGGTTATTAATAGCAGTATTGGTATTAATTTTAATCAAATTAATACTAGAAGTTGAAGAAATTCCTTGCTTCTCTTTCTCACGAGACTCCAACTAGGCTATGCACTTGCACCCCTAATGCCTAAATTTTGTGTAATAAAAGCACACGCCTTCTGTTGCAATCTTCTTTCTAGTGATTGAAAGGGTAACAACAACTTGTTTCCCCTTCTTCTTACCAATCCCACCTTAGGTACTAGTTGTCTTTTTTCTTATTCATCTTCTTGTTCTTACCCTTAGAAGAAGATAAACTAACAACCATGACTGCCTTAAAAGACTATTTCTTAATAGTATCTTTAGTAGTCTTAAGCATATTAATTAGTTCAAGGATTGTAGATATGATCTTATTCATCTAGTAGTTAGGCATAAAACCTAAGGCTACTAAATGCTTTATGTAGCCATTAATCTTCAGCTCATGCTAGGTGGCTGAAGTTCCCTTTACCATCCTATAATAGAATAGGGCTTTTGAGATCTCAAATCTATTAGTCTTACTTTGCTCCTCAAACAACTCTTTGAGTAAGAGCATCCATATGCTCATGCTATTTTTGTAGCTTAAGAGACATGGATGCTAGCATAATGCATAAAGCAATGTACATGTCCTGCATGTGCTTCAGATATGCGTACTGCTTGTTTGTAGAAGCATCATTAATAAGGATAGTGAGTACTTGTAACACCCATAAATCTAGCTTCATGAATAATATTTCTTAGGTTATGTATTGGGTTATTAAGTAGCAAACCCCACTAAAATGATCTACATAGAGGTATATTGGACATGAAACTTAAAAGGGCAAAATAAGGGCCAAAATAATGGAATTAAAAATTTTGAGAGAATCAAAAAAAATCTTTTACATTGAGGTTTATTAGAGTATGGCCTTTAGTTTAGGTTGTAATATAAAAAAGTTGGAATGTGCTCGGACTGACATGAAAATATCATACCCTAATGATAAAAAATTCTAACAAGTGTAATGGTTAAGGAATTATAATTTCCTAACATCGATAAGTATTTTTACTAAAATTCATATTTACATGGTTGAAAAATTAAGGTATTTCCTTTGTCTTTTTGGCACGAGCTCCAAAGAGGCCCTTAATTATGAAATTCTCTAATTTTTGGTGCTTTAAGGAGTATTTTTTGTAATTAAAAACTTTAACAATAATTTTTCAAAGATTAAAAGAAAAATAAGGAAAAATGCGAACCGTTAGATCGAATTTGATTAAATCATAACCGTTTGTGCATTTAATATAAAAAGGGTGAGCTTACATGAAATCAACACATAAGATCACCCTTCATTTTCCTCCCTCCATAAAGAAGCCAATGCCACCTCCACCATAGCTCACCTCCCCCATTTTTCTTCAAACACACCAAAAATCAACTCAAAACCCCCAAATATTATACTCAAAATGCTCCTCGTCGCGTCTAGTTTCTTATTCTCCTGATTCTTTCTTAGGAAAGGCTTTATTTTAAGGAAAAAGAGGAGAAAATCAGTTAAGGTTTTGAAAGATCAAAAGCTAAGATAAGCATATTTTTGGGATTCTATTATTTTTCTATAATATTACGAATGCCTAAAAACTCAGTACATATGTTATTTTCGATTTTTTATTCATGTATAATTTTCTATGAATTTTTCTAATTATATACCTATTATGGAACTTAGAGAAAGAAGGAGAAGGGCATTCCAAAGGCAAAGGGAGACAGTAAAGTGACATTCGGGACACTAAAAAATAGCTCTGTAAGTGTATTCAATAAAAATATGTGAACACATTTCTTGTTTATGAGTTTTTACCTTAGAAAACCATTATGGAAGTGTTAGTTTTAGTGGTTTAAGTTGTTCTAAATTTAGTTTCATGGCATTATAATGTTTAGAATATGTTAATTAAGTGATAATAATGGTTAAAAGTGGATTAAATTGATGTATGGTTAAGTTATACACTTGGTAGTGTAATATGGAATAAAAAAGGGCAAATTTGTAATTTTATACATTATATGTAATTAAGGTGTAAATGTGATATATTTGCAAAAATAATCATATTAGATTAATGTTTGATGATTAAAGATGAATTATGATGGAATTATGGTACATTATGGATATGTATGTGTGTTAAGCATAATGTGTGTACATGTGTGGTACATACGAGTTATAATGTGACATAAGTGTAATGCTTGTAAAAATGAATTATCAAGTATGATTGTGATATGTAAACTCTCAAATGAGAATGTTGTATGAATGTAATGGTGAAAATGAGGTAATGGAAAGATATTATCATGGTTATGTGACAAGTGAAATGGACATGAGACATGAAATTGTCTAATGAGAAATGTCGAGCCCATATGTGTTAGACAACCTACTAGATAGGTTAACTGGTCAACTAGGATATAAGTAGCTACTAGGTATTTGGTATCATATTCATACAAGTGCGGCCGCCGTCAGGTCTATTTAGGCCAATGCATATACACATATTGTACATTATTGTAGTCTATTGTATACATTGGCGTGCCATGATATTTCATGCGGGTGCAGCTGCCAGTAGATCCGTTAGAACCACTACACATGTACCTATGCGGGTGCAACCACCGTAGAGGTTTGTCAAGTTCACTGCACAGTTAGTGATAAACTATTATGCTGGTGCAATAGCCGTCAAGTCTAAAATATGGGCCACTGCACATCATAATCCCGATGTCCAGTATTGGGATTCATGTCTGTCATATATGGGCTAGTCAATGGGAAAGTAAAGAAATTGTAATTATAAGCCTTATAAAATGAACTTAAGAATTGATGTACCTAAAATGGATTGACATATAATATTATTTGAACATGATAGTGAATCAACCATATAAAGGTAATGAATGTGCATCATAATGTGTGTGCAATTGGTATAACATGTTTGTATGGTAATATATGGCAAGTGTGTATTCGTGTGTGAGTATATTTGTTGAATACACCACTAAGCTTTATGCTTAGCGCATCGTGTTTTCGATGTGTAGGTAATAGTTAGCCAGCTTCAAACAACCTCAACAGTAGCAATACAATGCAGACCAAGGAAAATCTTATCAAGTATTTTGTTATATTTTGGTTATACAATGTGATGTAATAACATTAATAGTTGGCACTCATATGTAAGCATATTAGTACTAAATTTTAGATATGGTATGTAGGATGTAAACATATTATATAGGTTATGTTGTTATGATATGCTTGTGTATGAATGAGATTGCATGATTTGATATGCCTGCTTGAGATATTGATTTTGAGATGAGTACCAGAAGGGTCCAGGTGGTTTAAAATGATTAAGATAGTATAAGAGTGTTATTTTATGCAGGTTTTATTTTGGGATATGTTACGGTGCAGCCGTTATGCTGCTAAAATTTTGTTGGAATGAGATAGTTAAGGTGATATGCGTGTCTTTTATATAAGAGGGTTTTAAGAAGATAATGGTAAAGATAATAAAAGTTAGTTTTCATGTCATCTCTTATTTGGATTGGAAATGATTCGGGTAAAAGGTGTCACAATGTGGCATCCCTTATTCAGATCCACTTATCGGGTTAAGTGAGGGGTGTTACATAACATGATTAAATAGGTGACCACATGAATATAATCTTGTGTATGCATACTTCATGACATGTTTTTATGTGGCATTGTGTGCTTAATATAACAGTGTGTGCGAGTGTACGCACATTTTATTAAATACACCATTAAGCTTTATGCTTAACGCATCGTACTTTCGATGCGTAGGTTATAGATAGTTAACACCAAGCCAACCTCAAAGTAGTAGTACAGCGGATCTAACTATTACCATTTTGGTATACTTTTGTATTTCATAGTGTGATATACATAAAGATATATGGCACTCATATGTAGATAATGGGATAATTTAGTTTTGTCACATGTACATAATCTACGTAAGTTTAGCTTAAGTATGTAACTTAATATGACAAATGGTAACATTACTGTGGCATATATGTGTGTGGGTTTGAATTTGTGTCGACTGTATGACTATTATGATTGCTATGATAGCCTAACTATGATAATGTTACTAAAATGGGTTGTGAGGATTAGATATATCCAGGATAATGGATTGAGGTTGAGATTTTATAGAAGTGTTATTTTATACAGGTTTTGTTTTGGGATATGACATCGTGTAGTCGTTATGCTACTAAGTATCACACACATAAAAAGGGTTTTAAAAAGATAATGGCGAAACTAAATAAAGTCTATTAATGTGTCATCTCTTCTTTTAAGCTGATAACGATTTAGGTAAAGGGTGTCACAATGTGCCATCTCCCATTTAGATCCAGCTAGCAAGTTGAGTGAGGGGTGTCACATATTATCTTGATGTAAATATCTGAATGTTATATTGGGAACTAATGTACATATATGTATCATTTTTAGGACAGTGATATTGACCACCTTCCTACAAATCGACATTGGATTTAATTGGCATTGTGATCTCTTTCTTATGTCTGACATTATAAAGTCATTTAACTTGTTAGATTTAAAATAATTGATATGAAAAAGCAAAAAAAAAAAAAAAAGAATGATCAGTTAGACAAATTTCAATTTCATCTTTTATTTTATTAATGTACTTTATCTTTTAATATTATGACAATTATTTATTAGAATTGTGTGGGCTGCTACAATGAATTTATGTATATAAATGTATATAAACAGGAAAAATGCATGGAGATTCGTAACAAGGGAGAAAAAAAAAATTTTAAAGATTATGACGGATTATTCTATCCTACTATTATTAAACAAATTAAAAAAATTAGAACATAAAATATAGCAACAGAAAATAGCTACGAATTTTCATAGCTATTTCTAATGTTCATTTGTTTGAAATTAAATTAAAATGTTAAGACGGAATAATTCCATAGCTAATTTTTTTAAAGTTATATTTGTATAAAAATCTAGTGGCAAATTAAGTACAGAAAGAAATGTCGCTATATAAAAATGAAATTATGGGCGACCGAAGTTAGGTACGAATATTATTACAAATATCCATAGTTATTTTAGTTATGAATTTGAATAATTCGTAGCTAAAATTCAAAGCTATAATGCTTTTAGCTATGAAAATAAATTCGTCATTACAGACATTTGGCTACGAATTTTGACTGTCGTTAAAACCAGTTTTTTTAGTGTATA
>CANXYI010800281.1:0-12552 GCA_948208565.1 Hura crepitans | reverse complement strand
CTCATATCTCATTAATTATGCAACATAAGCATGCTACATATGTCATACTTCCATCATTCAAAGCCATATCCTAATATTTCAAAGGTATACAAAATCATCATTTTAAATTGAGCATTGAATATATCAATTGCAATGCATTTACAAATTTTCAACATATAGTCATAGCATTTTTACATTTCTTATCCAACTAAGCCCTTAAATCACATCTTCTTAGAATTAACAATTTTATAGATTTATTTGGACTTATAAAGCTTTGATTAAGAAGCTTAAAATTTTAGTTTAACCAATTTTAATAATTATTTAACAAATAAATCATTATGTTGTAAAATAATGAAATAATTTTTTTAATTTCAAAAATTTATAAACAAGATTAAAATCAATTAACCATTATGCAAAAATTGTTAGAAAAATATTTAGACAAGATTAAAACCAAATCATGTCAAAAACCATTGAAAAATAGCTTAAAAATCACATTTTCACTTGACTTTGATAACCTATAGTCATGGCTGTGAGTGGCCATGGCCATGAGTCCATCAACTCAAGGACTAAATTCCTTTATTAAAGAGGGGTCATAGCTATGAGTCTCACTAAAAGGACAAGAATGACGATGTAAAACAATAGTGTCCTCATATGAACTCCATAGATTTAAATCTAAAACTACATTAAATTATATCCATTCAATACACTATCAATTCACACATATTTTAAGATATTTTCCACATCAAAACATATGAAATAAGATCAATTAAACTCAAATTAGGATAAAAAAATTCTTAAACTATAGTGGAACACACATATAATAAAATCATGCATAAATCCACCAAAATATCATTGCAAATCATCTAAGAACATTAAGATAGTCATGGTTTAGGTTTATGGACATAGCAAAGATCCTTAAGAATCGATCTTATATCTCCACAATAGCTTATCCCTTGGCCTTGTGCCTTGAGGATTAAGCTCTATCCTTTTCAATCTAGAGCAGTCAATAATGAAACACAAAACTAGTAGATACACTAATCAAAAGTAGATAAAAAATAAAGAGAATACATTATGTAAACTCAAAAATCAATTACTTATAACATTATGGATGGAGAAAGAGAACAATTTTGAAGAATCCTTTAGATATGAGCAGAAATTAAAGAAAAAAATGAGATGAATAAAAAATCTATTTTTTTCCAATGATTTCCTACATAAATTTGAATTAATTCCCCCTTTATATGCCTTAGGTGGATGGCTAGGTTTTAATCTTAAACTTTATCCAATGGCCTATAATTTAACAAAGTAAAAATTCTCAAAGAAGGCTATTAAGATTGTAAAAATGCACTTTTAGTTCTCTAACTCATGCACTTTGATCTTTTAATAATTAGCAAAATTTTCTATTATGCCATTACTAAAATAATTAACATAATTAAATTTTGCTAATTGTCTTGTGGCATTACATAGCCAAATTTCCTTTTATTTTTGTGAAAGTAAAACTTCATTTATTGGTCCCATAACATTTTAATTCCCTACTATATAAGCCTTTTTTATTTTTTTGAGAGAAGAGAACATTTTCATTTTGTAGAGAGATTTTTGAAAAAAAACTTTATACTTGCCATTTTCTTTCTCACACAAACTTATCATCTCTCATCTTCTTCCTTTTCTCTCTACATAAAAACACACCAAAACCTCTATTAACCTACATTGAAAAAGCTTGGAAAAAAGAAGTTGTTGCTTGGATCTTGAAGTGGTTCACTCTATATCACTTGAAGAGCCCCACATCTTGATGTAAAAATACTTAAGGAAACCCTTATAGGATACTTCTTTTTCCCCTTCCAATCCTTTATTTTCATGTATTTCATTTTGCCTTCAAAGTTTATTTTTTCTTTTCTTCTTCTTTGGTCAATAACTCACTATAAAGATGGAGTTTTAAATGATACATTTTGATGAATTTATTACATTAGAGGTGTGAAATATAAGCACTATTTTTATTGTTTTTTATCATTATTCATTTTATTTTTGTGCTTATACTTTTTGTTCATTGATATTTAAATTGGGTTAATGTGTTTATGTTACTTTTATATATATATCTTCCTCCTCCTATTTTCATGGTCATCATTTGGATTCATGAATCCCAATGATATATGTGTATTTTAATGAATCACTATATAAATTCAATCCATTTTCCTGATGGATTTGTTCTTTTTTTGTGTAATGTACATATGCTTCTAACTTTTATTTTCTTTATTCATTCATTTGTGTTGTTTTCCATTCTTATATCATGTGTCTAATTTATTTCTAGTTTTAGATGTTTTCATTTTTCTTTTTATCCCTTTGTGCTTTTGATTTATATTGGAAAATGGGCATAAGAAAATGTTATTTTTACTCATTTTTGTGCTTGAGATAATGTTATTCATGTGCTTCATACATTAGAGTAGATGGCTTGAGTGGATATCTAAGATATCCATATAGCAATTTGAGGATGACCACGTGGCCATCTTATGATAGCCAGGTGGCTATACTCAGATGGCTACTCCAAATAACTTTTTAAATGTTCATTATTCCCTTTTTATGTGTTATTAACATTTAATTCGATGATTTATTATTTTTATGATATTTAGATGATTTTTAGTTCTATGGGAGACTAAGATAAGCTTTAAAGACTTATTTTCTTTTATTTTGATTATTTTTTTGATTTGTAATTATTTTTATTTTAGCTTTTTGGATCAATTATAGTAGGATTTTTAGTTGTAATTAGTTATAAAATTTCTTTGTATAATTCCTTGTATGTTTTAATAGGTTAGTTAAAGAAATGGTTTTTTTATTCGATTAGAAATCAAAGTTAAATAAAATGTTTTATGGAACATAGGGGCTAAATTGCATAAAAATAAAAGTTTTGGGAACCAAAGTCCTTAGATTGATAAATTTCTTTTAATGGGATGAAATAAGGCATTTCATTAATAAAGGTTTTAAATGGTATGTTATAATGATCAATGTCTATAAATCCCTAAATCATTCATAAATTTGAATGAATAAAAGTTATAAATGGAAATGTATTTAATAAAAGTGTTTTGATTGAAAATTTAATTTGGAATCAATCTTCCAATAATGGTTTTATTTAAATAAGAGTAAAATGTTTTAATTAATAAAATAGCTTTGGAACCAAAGTTCCATAATTCCTTAAAGAATGATTTTAATAAATAAAATGAATGTTTTCAATAAATCATTTTGGAACCAAAGTTGCAATTACCCAATAAAAATGTTTTTGGGCCAATGTTTCCCATTTAATAAATTGGCTTGATTATATGTATGTTGGATATTTAAGATTTCATTTTCGATGTATGATCTTTATTTACTTTTAATTACTTTTGATATACAAATGTGTTCATTTATTTAATTCACATTAATCACGTGTTTAAGGGATTTGGTAAAAATTGGAACTCTCGAGATGAAAATCAACAATATGTGGTGGGCATCAATAAAAGGGAATTCTTAAACTCAAAATATATTTGGTTTACTTTTTAGATTAACCACCTAAGTGGCAACTCACACTCGCTGTAAGGTAAACCACTTTGTAGGGGACACTTGAGCTCCTGTCTTTGTGTCAAATTTGGAACATGCCTTTTAAAGGCTTATTCCAGTTTAGCCCAAGGCCATGATGGAGTTACCTTTAATAACATAAAATGGTTAATGGGTATTCAAAATAATGCTCAACATTAGTTAAATTTTCTTTAATAGAGCTTAAACATCTATACCTACATAAATTATATTTTGCTCAATAGAGCTTAAGTGCTTGTATACCCATATGTGCACATTGGTGCATAAATTGGGCACTAGAGCCTTAATATAATCTAATGTGGCAAGGACTCGATGGTTTTTTTGTGGTCTAAAAGCATAATTGTGACATATTACTACTAAACTTAACCCTAGAGGCATGCTAGCATATCCAAATGCTATATATTCTAGTCTAGGTATACATTGGCATAAAAATTCACATTCCTATTACATGTCCTATCTCTCATATTATCATGTTCATAACATCATATTTGTGTTGTCGTATAATAATTCATCATTCTTGTAATATCATATATGAGTTCATGTCATCATACATTGCCACGTGTTACAATTACACACATTTGTATGATATTTGTAATGCTCGTGTATCTGAGGCTCTGTTAACAATACCACTAGGTCTGGGAAGTGTTCTCAGGGTGTTGAGATACTTGCACATACATTGAGGTAATAACATTGGCCATGAAACTTTAAGGGGCTTTAATTTGATGAAAGTAGCAAAATTTAAAATTTTAGTAGAACCAACAATTCATTTTAGACTGTAAGCTACCTCTTAGTGCAAGAAAAATTTTATGGGTTAGGATTGAGATGAGATATACCTAAATGGACCCAAAAATAGTGGATCCAGAAGCTCAAAAATTCAACTGAGTCTATTGGCAAAATAATTTTTAGATTTTAAGGTCGTTTGCAAATTCACATAATTTTTGAGATTGGTAAGCAAATTGAGGTAGTCTAAAATCTACCCTATCAATGGAATTTGGCTGCAAAAATTTAAGAGTAGGTAGAGGGGATTAAAATATGAATTCTAAAATAAATGGTGTAATTTTTTTAGGTCCTTGAGAATTTTGGTGAATTTCCAAAGTTCTACCAAAAATCGAGCCATTTCTAGATGGTTCGGGTGGCCATGGAACCCATTCGCACCAAACCAACTAGCCTACGAGCCATGCCAAGAGTCTAAGTGGTTAGACAAGTGGCAAAAATTCATTAAAACAAAAAGAAAAAGAAAAAGAAAAGAATTTCTCTTTCCTACCTAGAAAAAAATCAAGATGCCCTTTCCCTATTTAATTGGCCATATCTCTTTCATTTTTCGCCCAAATTTTGTGATTCTTATTTTAAATTCAAGTTAGCCTATTGATGAATTAAGGGAAAGGAGCCTTCGATTGGGAGAAAGAATTCTCTAAAGTTTCTTGGTTTAAACTGCCAAGAAAAACCCGTCACCATCTTCCACTTTCTCTGGCCATATCTACCTTATCCCTTAACCAAAATTCATCATTCTTCTTCCTTAATTTTCTTTGGGATGTTATGTACTAGAGGGAATTAGAGCATATAAAAAAGGAGCTTTTAGTAAGGAGATAAAAATATTCAAAATTTGATGGATAGAGGCTACCAAGTAGGGTTATAAAGGGTGAGTCTCCTTGCTTCTCCTTGTGTTTCCTTGAGTTTCTTAACTGGAATTAGCTTCCTTGTGATGCCTAACATCTATAAGAATGTGTGTGATTTTGGTTTAAGGTGAATTAAGGCAAGGAAGAGCTTGAAGATGGTGGAAAAAGTCTGTTATGGTGGATTGGCTAGCAAGTCTTTTAGGGGTTTCAAGTGGTTCTTTGACAAGTAAGTGAATTCTTCCATTCATTTCATGCCCTTTAAATTCTAGTAAATGTTCTTTGAGTTAAAGAATGGTTTGAGGCCATAAATTAGCTTAGATAGGTATTTTCATTGAAAGTCTTTAGTGTATGGCATGATGGGATGTCAATTGTATGGGTAATGGGTGAAATGAAGTCACAATGATGTCAAATTAGTATCCGAGAGGTGTGCAAGGGAGAAAAGGCATGTTTATGGTGTTTAAGGTGTGTGGTGATGTTTAATGTATGCTTATCTTTGTTTTATTATTGGTATGTAATGGGAATTACTTGCAAGGTGATGAGAAAATGTATGTTAGGCATAATGTGAATGAGTGGCTGAGAGCTTATCTCTAGCTTAGGAGGGTGTAATGGTATGATGTGGTAATTCTAGTTAGTGTTTGGGGATTGGCAATGTATGTACATTATATCTATTATGCATGAATTGATGATATAGCTTGTGTTGAGATTAGTTAATGCATGGTAGCATGGGATCCTAGTAGTGGCTAAGCCAGGTGCTATAGGTAAGTGATTTAAATTAGCATAGTAATGAATGTGTGTGGATATGGTTATGTGGTTAACTAGAATGGCAAGGTGGCATGTGTGGAAAAAGGCATGGAAATGCATGAATAAGGTTAGAAAAGGGTTAAACCCAAGAGCTATGCTAATGTAAAAAGGCGTGAAACTGATGGAACATGAATGTAATAAATATGCCTAAAATAATATACTTATATGAGCTAAAGTGGCTTAATTTATAATGGCATGAACTTAGTCAAAGTATAACTTAAAATGGCAGAAATGTGAATAATGTATACTTTAAAATGGCATGCAATTTAATCATAAAGTAACATGGAACCTAGTTTGAAAATGACCTTAAAATTGCTTAGCAAATAAGTATCAAAAGTGGCTTATAACTTTCCTTTTGAGGGTTATAGTTGGTAAATGCATAAAGTGCTTGTATTATGTGCCTAAAATGGCTAGTATGGTGTGATAATTTGAAATGGCTTCTAGATTATATTTTGGCCTTGTAAATGGCCTAGGATTTGTTGGCTTAAGGCCTATTAACTTGATGTAAATTGTGTTGAAAAGTACACTAAAAATATGATGAAATAAGTCTAAAACCTTATTTAAACCTTGCCGAAGTGACTTATAATTGTCATAGATAACTAGTACCTGAATTAATAAATCCTCTGGATAGTAAATGGCCTAGATTTGTGATAGATGAATGGAATTAAATTTAGAATAATACATGGTAATTATTAGCAATTATCCTTGAATAGACATTTTTTGATATTTTACTAGGTATAGCCTATTTATCACCTTACCAAACCAAGCTAATTTTCCAACTGTGCTATAAAAATGATAATTATCTATTTTTAAAATTATGATATTACAAAAAGTTAATCAGTAAGGGAATGGACACTGATTGAGTTTAATGGCCCATTAGTTAGACACGTATTAGATGGGTTGACCGGTCAACTTAAGGATCTTTGTAGCTACTAATTTAATTGACTTTTAGATAGTGCCAATATAGTGGCCTAGGTCCATTTTAGACCACTGTACTAGTCAGACTATTATATTAGACTTTGACACTCACTTGAGTTGTATCTTTATTGCCGATGCAATGGTATAGGTCCTAAAGGACCACTACACTAGTCAGACAGTCAGATTAGACTGTGACACTCACTTGAATTATATCTTTATTATTGGTGCAATAGCATAGGTCCTGAAAGACCACTGCACTAGTCAGACAGTCAGATTAAACTATGACATTCACTTGAATTATATCTTTATTGCTTGTGTAGTGGCATAGGTCCTAAAGGTCTATTGCACTAGTCAAATAAACTAACCAATCTGCTATACAGACAAGTTTGTGACATCGTTATTCTTTAAATAGGGTCGATACAGTGGCTAAGTTCCCAAGGGATCACTGTACTAGCTAGTTAAATAGGCTAGTATATTGGGCAAACCAGATATTATTCTTTGCACCTTGGGTGCCAAAATTCAATTGAGCTAGTACAATAACATAGGTCTAGAATAGGGACGACTGCATTAGTCTATTTATCCCTCTGGGTCTAGTGTCTATTAAGGATGTCTCCTGAGTTGGGCTAGTTAAAATAATTAAATAAAATTAATAAATTCACATATGATTGTGAAACATGACATAGTGGTATTTTAGTAATTTTCCATTAGTAATGAATAAAAGGCTTAAAATGGCATAGTTTACGCATCAAATGAGTAATAATGACCAAATGAATCAATTGTATGGCTTGTAATAATTAATTGAATAACTGCAAACAAAACCACCTAGGGGTAAAATGGTAATTATGCATGCTAGTGCTGAAATTGAATTGAGATATCAATATAGGATAAAAATAGAAGTATAATACATAGTTTAACTGTGGATGTTTCTAATGGTTGAATTCACCATAGAGTATTTTTATACTCAGCATGCTATGTCGGTGTATAGGTACTAAGATCAAGAGTGTCACCTCGTAAAACATGCAATAGAGATTAGAGGTCATTCTTGAGAAGAATTATCATGTATAGATATATGGTTTATTGCACTCTATGTATTAGGTGGGGAATATGGGTGTAATGTATATAAGGGACACAAAGTAGTATTTGCTTATAATAGACTGTGCTGTAATTAATCATGCGGTGGTTTCTTTTATGAATATGTGATATGTGTTAATGCTTTTTAGCCTGAGGCTCTATGTGTTTTATTGTGGCATAAGGCTTATGATTGCTATGTGATAGATGATGTTGATAGGATGATATCTAAGGGAACAAAAAAGGTCATAGAGTATGATATAAAAGTGTTTATAGGTAAATTGAATTTTGGGATAGTGACTCGGGCAACTATTACGCTGCTAGAATTTTTTTTGGAAATAATAGATTATGTTGAAATCACTTTTTAATGACATGAATAGGATAACATGGACCTAAATAGGTTATAAGAATAGATTGGACTATATTAGGAGTTAGATAGGATTGCCTAGTGCAGTATAAGTGGAAGTTAAATAAGTGAGAGTGGGAGAAGTAAAATGGGTAACTAGGTAAAAAATGCGCCACTTATTAGGTTTCTTTGGGAATCTAGTAGGGGGTGTCACATTTTGTGATATCAGAGCATAGGTTAATGTTCCTACGCTAAGTACATGAGTGCAAATGTCTAAGTTTCAAATTCCTCTGAACTGATATTTTGCTCGAGGCTGATAAGGAAATGTCTTCTATAATGCTTAAATGATTAGTCGAGTTACTTAAAAGAGGGACAAAGGAACCAATTGGTTTTGTAATAATTAGTATATAGGGAATAGGTTGTGAACCTGCACCTAAACCCAGTAATGTTGTATAGTAGCCAGAGTCACAAGTGACTGACTAATAGTAGGCAGGAGTAATCCCTGTCTTGGTACACTAGGAAGTAATACATAGAAGGATCTTACCATATTCCTAAAGTATGCTAAGGAGATTATTTCCAATAATATATAAAGAATGTAAGAGATTCTTGACAGGACTGAATATATGGTCAAGGATATAGACAGCTAAATCTCAAAAAAAGGGAGATGTTGCAGTACTAGTACTAGCTGTATGAGACATAGAGGAAATGGTACTAGAAAGGAGATACCTCTTTTAGAGGAAAAGGCAGTGCATTATGGGATAGCCCAGTGCAGTGGTAGGATGGCAAGTTAAGGAGAGAGGGCCAATTACAGGCATAGTCTCAACTTAAGTCCTAGTATCAAATAGGGTACTAGGGGTAGAGATAGACACAGACCTAGAGGTCGAGGTAGGCTTTTACTGGTAGACCATAATTGCCTTCTCGAGTCAATAGTACTCTTTGTATAGGGGGTGACAAAAGTGGACCTCCCATATGGTTCACTTGTTAAAAGAGGCACTAGGAGTAGTGTAGAGAAGGCAAGAGAGGAGAATGTCTCTATTATGGTGTTAAAGACCACTATAAAGAGAGTGTCCTTAGATACTAGTAGAGGGTGCTCAGACACAGACACCTAAGGTTGCACCCCAAAGCAAGGGATAGAGGCAAACCAAAGGAGAGTAGTTTAGTGCTAGTCAGGGTACTAGAATTGAGGCTTATGCTTCAATTAGGTAGCGTTCTAGAAGAGCTAGAGAAGAGGCTACAACACTAGTGGTTATAATTGGCATTTTATTTATTTAAATAAGTTTGATGTAATCGTAGAATGGATTAGCTTGTTAAGTATCAGGCTATGATTAATTGTTGACATAAAAAGTTGACCCTCTGGACTATGTAAAGACTGATAGTGATAGTGGATGGTGAGAGGAACCTTCTAGACAATCTTATCTTCGTTATTAAAATATAACAACTCCTCTAAAAAGGGTTAGGCATGTTTAGCCTATGCTTTTGATCTGAATGTTTTAACTCAAATCTAACATATATTCCAATTGTATCTAAGCTTTCTAATGTATTCCTTAATGAGCTACTAGGCTTACCACCTTAGAGGGAACTAGATTTGAAATTGAGGTGTACTATGGTACTACTCTAGTATCCATTGCATCTTATTGAATGGCATCTATTGAAATAAAAGAACTGAGGGTACCACTATAAGAGCCCATGGATCAGGGTCTTGTCAGACCTAGTGTAACTCTTTGAGGAGTGCATGTGCTATTTGTAAGGAAGAAAGGTAGTTGTATGCCAAGCCCAATAAGTGTGAGTTTTGCTGAGTAAAGTTTTTTTTCTGGGCTATATAGTTCTAGTAAAGGGAATTAGAGATAATCCTAGGAAGGTAAAGGTAGTGCTAGTAATGGAAACCACCTAGAAATGTAACTAAGGTGAGAAATTTTCTGAGTTTAGCTAGATATTACAAAAGATTTGTAAGAGGGTTTTCGTATTATTGCCAGTCTTTTGACTAGACTAGTTAGAAAGAATGTGAAAGTTGACTGGAATGATAAGTGTCAAGCTAATTGTGAGCAATTGAAGAAGATGCTGACAAAAACCCTACCCTAATTCAACTTACACAGGGTGAGGACTTTACAGTGTATAGTGATGCTCCACTAAATGGTTAGAGATGTGCAAGATGGAAAGGTAGTGGCTTATGCTTAAAATAGTTAAAGCCACGAGAGAGGAATTATCTTACCCATGATTTAGGGCTAGTTGTCATTTTGTATGAAGAGAAATGCTACATATGTATAGATTATAAGAGCTTGAAATATCCCCTTACTCAAGTGAATTTGAACCTGAGATAGAAGTTGGTCAGAGCTGATTAAAGATTATGATTGCCTAACTTGGTACCCACTAGTGGGAGCCAATGTAATGGTAGATGCTAGGAATAAGAAATTTATGGTAACCTTAAAAATCATTAGTAATAATTGTAGTACACTTTAGGAAATGTTATGCTGGCTAAGTTATAGATAAAGCCAGATTGTTAATAGTAGATTAAGAAAAAAAATAGATTTTTGGAAGAGGAACAATTGGTTCAGATGGCAAGTAGGGTTAAAGAGGGGAAGACCATAGGGTCTGAATTGATATAGGATGGATAGATGTATTATCAAAATAGATCATGTGTGCCTCATGTGGATGATCTAGGGTTGTAGATACTTATAGAGACATATGAGGCTCCTAGTTTTATGCATCTAGAGAGGAAAATTTGAAATTAAAATTTTATTATTAGGGTCTGTTATGAAAAGAGATGTGACAAAATATGATGTCAAGTGTTTGACATCCTAGCAAGTGGAAACTGAGCATCAGATTATTGCATCCTACATCAATACTAGAGTGGAAAGGAGGAAAGTTAACCTTCGATTTTGTGGTGAGATTACATTTGACCAAAAGTGAATGCAATGTTGCATGGGTAATTATTGACAGATTGACGAAGATAGTTCAAGTTACTCGGTTAGTATGGATTAGTCCTTAGAGAGGTTAGCTATACTATACATGGATGAGATAGCTAGATGTCTGGGTATGCCAATGATTTTTATTTTTTATAGGGATCTTTTTTTTACTTCTAGATTTTTGGAAGAAGTTGTAGGCAGTTTTAGGCACTAAGCTGAGCTATGACATAACATTTCATCCTCAATCTGACACATAGTCAAAGAGGGTGGTATAGACATTTGAAAATATGTTATGAGATTGTACTATTAAGCTTATGGGTAATTGGAATATGTATATGTTCTTGGTAGAGGTTGCCTATAATAACAGTTACTAGTCTAGCTTAGAGATAGACCCAAATGAGGCATCGTATGGTAAACGATGTAGGACTCTTTCATGTTGAAGTGGAGTTAGAGAGAGAAAAATCTCTACTATAGATTTAATCAAATAGGCTAAATAAAAAAGAAAAGTTAATCAGAGAAAGGCTAATAGCAGTTGTGATTAGATAGTAATCATATACTCATTTGAAATAGAGAGATATAGAATATACAATTGGGCAAAAAGTTTTTCTAGAGATTTTCTTCGGGAGAAAAGGAAAATTGAGTCCTAGGTTCATCGGACACTCTAAGACTACAGATAGGGTCGAACCTTTAGCATACAAGCTTGCACTACCACTTGAGCTAGAATAGAAACATGATGTTTCCATGTTTCTATGCTCAGGATGTATAGATCAGATCTATTACATGTGATTTTGATGACGGATATTGAGGTATAGCTGGATTTAAATTGTGAAGAGGAACCAGTATAGACTATGGCTCATGAAACATGATAGCTGAAGAATGAGTCCATACCAATATTACAGTGCAATAGAGGTACCAAATTATAGAGGAACTTACCTAGAAGCCAAACAAACAAAAGAGAGCTCATCATCCTTATTTTTTTACTCTAGGTAATTTTGAGGATGAAATTTTCTTAAGAGGGGAAGAAATGTAATGCCTGTGTTTTTTATGCTCCGTAAATAATGCCACTGGGTCAAGGAAATATGCTTGGGGTGTTGAGATACTTATAGGTACATTAAGGCAGTGACACTAGCCATGAAAAGTTAAAGGCCTTTAATATGATGAAAATAGCAAATTTTAAAAATTTAATAAAACTAATAATTCATTTCGAACTGTAAGCTACACCTCAGTGCAATAACAATTTTACGGGCTGAGATTGACTCGAATATAACCGGACATACCAAAAAATAGTAGACCCTAAAGCTTAAAAATTACATTGAGTCCACTAGTGAAAAAATTTTTGAGATCAGAGGTCATTTGCAAATTC
>CANXYI010800233.1:0-13623 GCA_948208565.1 Hura crepitans | reverse complement strand
AGGCACATCTAATACCAATCCGATAACTGAGAGGGCATATTTAATGCCAAGCTGATAACTAATAAGATATACTTAATTCCATGTTGATAACTATTAAGGCATAGCTAATGCCAAGCTGATAACTGATAAATCATATTTAATGCCATGATGTTAATTCTAAAGGCATAATTAATGCAAAGCTAATAATTGATAAGGCATATTTAATGCCATGTTGATAATTGTTAAGGAATAATTAATGCTAAGCTAATAACTGATGAAGGCATATATAATGCCAAGCTAATAATTAGTAGAGGCATATCTAATGCTTTGTAGTACTGAATTCCTTACTCTGGCATACCAAGTCTATCCTATCCTGAGTTCTAACAAGATACTACCTAGGCTCTACTAGATGTATTATAATCCGGTCTTCTTATGTTCGATTTCCTTATTTTAACTATGAGTGGTAATTTCATTATAGGCATTATTCATTTTAGTTTCATGAGGATGCATATGTTAAATTTCTTTTTAAAGATAATGAAATGACCATGAATGAATACCATGCAGCATGTATCAAATCATTATTTACATTTCAAATATAAAAGTCATAAGACTTATCTCACTTAGTCGAATACTTACACTTAAATGTCAATTTCCCCTCTAACAAGTTAGGGTTCCTATCATTATCAAGTGCATGGTCATTATCACATTTACAACTTTGTCTATCAAAATTAACTTGCCGAGATCACAGTTACATTTTATAACCTGTGTTCATAATTTGTAACAATAATCTACTTATTCCCTGTACTACGATCTCATAAACTTATAACTTAGAAGGTTTAACTTAGTTATGGATATATCAAATACTTTTTAACATGTAAATCACTTCATTTCATAAACATGTTTACTCTATTGCTATTTAAAATTTAGCTTACCAACTTATATGTGCCATTGTTTAATTATTAATCATACAAGATCATAGCCAAGAAATTTCCTTTAAATAGTACAAATGCACACCACATTTGTTTCTCGATAGCTATAACTATACCGTGGTCTTAATTAGACATGCTAGTTCATCAAATAAACTCAAATTTGCTAGTTTAAAATGTTAGAACACTCACCTCACCTCTGCATGCCCTCCCCTCCTATCTTATATATAATTTAAAGCCCTCATGTATTACATGCTTCCATGACATTGTAGTTTGTGTAAATATGCTTACACATACTCATGGCAATATCATTTTAATGTACTTGGCTCTTCCATGTGTTCTCTAAACTATTTAACAACTTTATGCTCCTATTTTTCTACTAAATATCTAAACCTTACTCTTTTTTCACTGAGGAAATAACAGTAATGCTATTGCTAGATAAAAAAACAACCTTTTACTACTTTTTTTCAAGAAATAAATCATGCCTCGTCTTCACGTAACCTAACCCATAAGTTTTAGCTTTCCACTATCCCTTATCACCTCACTAAAACTCCTAACCTATTACACAATCAATTTGCCTTTTTTATTATTTCATTTCTTACATTTTTGTCCTGTAGTAAGGAGTTTAATTATCCATTGTAATCCTTGCAACTTTGTGTTTTATAAACTCTATAGAAACCTTAAGGCCATGTCCTATTTTTTCCACCGTAGCCATAAATTGATACTTATAAACTAGAAAAAATTTAAACAAACTTATGCTCAGCTAAAGCACCAAAATTGAATAAAAATAAGCATTTTTGTCTTTTGGTTCTTATTCATTTCCTTCAAGGCATACAAAGTGAAGTTCAATCCATAACTAGAGAGTTGATTATATACACAGAGCAAGCCCAAAAAAATCATACCTATTTTAATGAAAACTGATTATGTGCTCTTTCTGAATATACAACCAACCTAAAAATGTGGCATCAGGTGAGGCAGAAGAAAAAAGGAAGAAAATGGTGGAGGGGTGAGTGGCCTTTGCTAAGTGGGTGCTTAGGTGGCATAAAGGGGTATTTATAGTGGCTATGGATAGCTCGAGTGGTGACACGTGTCACTCGAGCTTCCCGAAAATGCTCGATTTTGGCTAAAACTCTAAGAAATTTTAAAAATTCACTCTAACCTCCAAAAATTTTCATGTAAATTTTAAAAATCCTTGATTAAGTTTATTTAAGCCCTTATAAAATTTCATAGCCAAATTCCTTTGGTAGGATAGTTAACTAACTTTCTCGATTTATGTGTAAACTTTAAAATTTAAGAAAATTAGTAAATGACCTTAGAATTTAAAAATTCCCTTAAATTCTTTCACCAATGGTCTCAAGGGAATTTTTAACCTTTAAGGTAAGGTATTTTTAGGTATGTCTGAGCACATCTTAGGTCATTCCTGGCCCAAGTCCATTTGAGCCTACGGCCCACTAGATTTTGACCTAAAATAATTTATTGGTTTCACTAAATCTTTAAATTATGTCATTTTCATCATTTTTAAGCCCTTTAAAGTTTCATGACCACTACACTTAGCCTCAAGCCTCGTAAAGGTGACCCGGCACTCCGGGCACACTTTTTGAGTTTCGAAGGTACTATTCACAAAGCCTTAACTTACGAGCATTATAGTTCTTCCCCTCTTAGGGAAGTTTATCCTCGAAATTACCTTGAGTAAATAGATACAAATATTGACTTTTTATATGCTCCTTGGGTTCCCATGTGGCTTCTTTTATGTTATGATGCTTCCAAAGAACTTTCATTAGGGGGATGATTTTATTTCTCAACTGCTTCACTTCTTAAGCAAGAATCTGTACTGGTTCTTCATTATAGCTCAAATCTAGTTATACCTTAATATCTATCACTAAAACTACATGGGAAGGATTTGATCTATACCTTTTAAGCATTGAAACATGAAACACGTCATGAATTTGTTGCAATTCAGGTGGCAAGGGTAGTTTGTATGTTAATGGTCCCACTCTTTTTGTAATGTCATATAGCCCTATAAATATGGGACTCAGGTTCCTCTTTTCCCAAATTGGAGTAATTTCTTCTTATTTTTCAGTTATAGATTTTAATCTTTCCCTAGCAACCTTGACTTTCACTTCTGCTACTCTAATCAGGTTAACCGTTGAAATCTTGTTTTCCCTAACTTCACTCATGTACAAAGGAGTTCTACATCTTTTACCATATAGTGCCCAAACTGACTTGATAACTATTATTGTATGTAAATTTAGCTAAGGAAAAATATTAGTCCTAGCTGCCTTTAAATTCAATGGCACAACTATGTAGCATGTCTTCTAACACTTGTTTCACCTTTTCTAGCTGTCCATTTGTCTGAGGGTGAAAGGTTGTACTGTAAACTAGTTTGGTGCCTAATGCCTGATGCAATCTCTTCTAAAACTTAGAAGTGAATTAAGGATCTTGATTTGAAATAATAGCCATTGGTACACCATGGAGTATGACAATCTCATCTATGTAGAACTTAACTAGTATTTCTAGTAAGTAATCCATTCTGATAGGAATAAAGTGAGTTGTTTTAGTTAGTCTATCGACAATCACCCATACAACATCACACTTATTCCTGGTCATAAGCAGTCCCATTACAAAATCCATTGTAACATTTTTCCATTTCCATTTTGGTTTTACTATAGGATGCAGCAATCCATAAGGAACATGATGTTCAGCTTTTACCTACTGGCATGTCAAACATCTAGCCACATACACTACTACATCTCTCTTTATTCCTGACCACTAGTATTGAGACTTCAAACCTAAGTACATCTTTGTACTACTAGGGTGTGTGGAATAAGAAGCTTCATATGCCTCTTCCAGTATTTGTAACCTCAGGTCATCTCTATTAGGTACACACAACCTACCATGGTGATATAGATATGCATCTTCACTCAGTTCAAATCCTACTACCTTTCTCTATTTAACTTTACCTATAAGCTATACCAGTTGTTCATCCTTACCTTATGCCTCCTTGATCTGATACCTAAAATCTGGTTTAATATAAAGTTCAGCTAGGATAGAATCTTCCCTTGTATACTGCAATCTAGCATTCATAGCTTTCAAGTTTACCATAAACTTCTTACTCAAAGCATCTGCTACCACATTAGCTTTTGTTGGGTGGTTGTCTATCAAACAATCATAATCTTTAATCAACTTTAATCACCTTCCTACCTCAAGTTCAACTCTCTCTAAGTGAGAAGATATTTTAGACTCTTATGATCTATGTAGATATAACACTTCTCACCATATAGATAATGCCTCTAAATTTTTAAAGTAAACATAATAACAGCCAACTCCTAATCATGCGTAGGATAGTTCATTTCATGTGGTTTTAACTATCTCAAAGCATATGCTACAACTTTTCCTTCCTACATCAATACACAACTCAACCCATTAAGTGATGCATCACTGTACATAATAAAGTCCATACCTTGTTCAGGTTGAATTAGGATAGGAGCTTTTATCAACATCTTTTTTAGTTTGTCAAAACTTTCTTAACATTTTGCATCCCATTCAAATCTCAAATTCTTTCTAATCAATCTACACATAGGTGTTACAATCATAGAAAATCCTTTCACAAATCTTTTATATTACCAAACCAAACTTAGAAAACTCTGTATCTCTGTCACATTTCTCAAAGGTTCCTATTCTAACACTACCCTAACCTTGTTGGGGTCTACTCTAATCCCCTCTGCTGACACTACATGTCACAAAATAGACACTTCATTATGCCAAAATTCACTCTTACTCAACTTGGCATATAGCTATTTCTCCCTTATACTCTATAACATAACTTTGAGATGCATTTAATGTTCTTCTCTAGTCCTAGAGTACACTAGGATATCATTAATGAATATCATAATGAAATAATCTAGGTATTGTTGAATACTCTATTCATTAGGTTTATAAAAGCTATTAGGGTATTAGTGAGCCCAAATGGCATTACTAGGAACACATAATGCCTGTATCGAGTCTTAAAAGCAGTTTTAGGTCTCAACTTCTTTAATTCTCAGCTAGTGATACCCAGATCTCAAATCAATCTTACAAAATACACCTACATCTCTCAGTTGGTCAAAAAGATCATCTGTTTTGGGTAGGGGATATTTATTCTTCACTGTCACTTTATTCAACTATATATAGTCAATACATAACTAAAGGGACCCGTCCTTTTTTTTCACAAACAAAATAGGGGCTCCCTAATGTGAAGTACTAGGTCTAATGAAACCCTTATCTAACAGATCTTGTAATTCAATTTTAATTCTTTCAACTCTACAAGTGTAATTCTAGAAGGAGTAAAGGACATAAGAGTTGTACTAAGATACACCTCAACCTCAAAATCAAGCTCTCTTTATAGAGGCAACCCTAGTAACTCATTAGGAAACACATAAGGGAATTCAAAAACTATTTAAATCTATTCAAGGTTTAGGGTGGAAGTATTGGTGTCAATGACATGTGCTAGGGAAGCTTCACACCTTTTACAGATGAGTTTTCTTATTGTAATAGCTGAGATGAGATTATCCGAAAGGTTTCTCTCACTGCCTATCCCTCTACAGCCTAGAGGGTCAGTTTCTTGTGTTTACAATCCACTAAAGCTCGATATTTAAATAACCAGTCCATTCCCAAAATCACATCAAATTTATGGAAAGGTAACTTAATCAAATCAACAAGAAATAGTTGTTTATGAATCACTAAAGGACACTGCCTATACACTCGGTTCATATTCACACTCTACCCTATGAGATTACTGACTTGAAGGTCTATGTTCACATGCTTAGGTTTTAGTCCTTTATCATGTGCTTGTGTGCTGCATACATAAGAATGTGTAGATCTTAGGTCTATCAATGCTAAAATTAGAACATCAAATAAGTGAAATGTACCAGTAATCACATATAGGGCTATTACTTTTTCATAAACCCTAATAGCAGATTACCTTGCTAGAGCTTATAACTTTATTCCTTGATCGGCACTGGGCTGATTCCCTATGCCCTGCCTCTATCCTTTACTCTAAGATACTACTACAGATGCCTGAGTATAAGCAACCTTTGGCTGTCTCTAAGGACACTCCCTTTGGTAATGATCCTTGGCACCACAAGTAAAGCACTCTTCCTTTCCACTCAACCAACATTGTCCCTAGTTTCTCTTATTACAAGTATTGCAAGTCGAGGCTTTATTCCTATTACCTGTTGGTCCTAAAGCACTAGTGGCTCATGGATGTTGTCGAGGTCTAACTGTAGAAGCCTACCTAGACCTTTGAGAATGATTCTACCTCTATGCCTAAAGCATTATCTAAGACTTTGACTATGCCTTTCTTCATCTCTTACTACCACCTAAGGATGCACTGGACTGCCTAGTAGTGAACTGTCTCTTTCTCTGAAAGAAATCCCTCTTTTCTTATACCATTTCTTCTATATCATATATAAATGCTACTAATACTGTGAAGTCTATTACCCTTAGGTTAGCTATCAACATCCTCAGTTTTACATTTAACCTTTTCAAGAATCTCTTACATTTCTCTTCTTCATTAGGAATGAACTTTTTAGCATTTCTTATAAGTCTGGTAAAATCCTTTTCATATTTTGATAATGTTCTCTTACCCTAACTCAGATCTAAGAACTCCTACCTCTTCTTAACCTTGTATGAATTTGGAATATATCTCTTTCTAAACTCTATTAATAAGAACTCTTAGGTAAGGTCTGTTGATGCCTTCCTCTTTTTAATAGTATCCCACTAATGAAATGGCTTTTCTTACAGAAGAGAAGTTATACACTTTAAGCTTTCTTCTTTTGTCCACTCTAGTTGTTCAAGAATTCTAAAGGATCTTTCCAACCAGTACTCTGCTCGAGCTGTATCATCCTCTTTTGTACCTAGAAAATCTATAACTCCCATCTTTTTTATCCTCTCTAATGGTGTCTTTTATGAATGAGCTAGTGGAGGAGGTGGAATAGTAGCTACAGAAGTATGTCTGAGTAGATCTACTATCTACTATAAAAGTGCTAGGGATTCTCATGTCTATGGCTATACTTATGGCTAGTGCAGCTGTGTAGCATTATTGGGTTTTGGTATGGCTGTACTACTAGCTCCCCCTTCAACTGTTGTAGGGGCATAACTAACCACTTCCTCTCCCCAATCTTTGGGTATCTAATCACTTATCTTAATCAACCACAAAAGAAATAGGACTTATTAACCTCTTAGTAGTATAGTAGTTCAAGAAAAAAAAGACAACTCTAGACATTAGCACTCATGTAAGACATCTATGAACTCATAACCTATGCTTTGATACCACCTAATGTGACACTCGTTACTAAATTCCTGAAGAAATCTGACAAGTGATACACTTCTCGCCAGTCACCTATCCTAGGATTGCTCTAGGTGTACACTCTTTAACACTTAAATATTATTTTAAAACTTTATCTGATATTGCTTAATTGTTCTATCTATCCCTTAAACATACTTCTATATGGTATAATAGACCTAAAAACACTTTTGATATACCCTCAACATATTACAAAAAATTAGGCAATATAACAACTACCCAAGTGACATCATGAAAATTTTTTCACCTATAAAAATACTTTGATCATTATTATCAATCTAACTCCTTCTCCTAGACCCTTCTGGTCCCCTCAATAACCTTATTAGACATTAGCAAACACATCATAATTATATAGGGACTCATGCCTATAGTTCTCAGGAAACCATAAAAAGAAGCCATTCAAATAGATAACCAGTTTATATACATCACACCTATCTTTGCAATATATATAGACATAAGCAGCCTCTAAGCATGTTAAACCCTTAACCTATAGTGTTTACATGAGTGCTAACTAACAAAATAAAGAAAAAGGCATTTATGTACCCTTCATAGTCTGTGTTGCTACACTACACAATCTTCGAGGTTGGACTATTTATCTTTGTAACCTGCGCACCAAAACACTAGTATGCTGAGTATAAAACTAAGTGGTGAATCTAATGTATTAAAAACATATCATATATAGACACTCAGATGCAATAATAGGCTATAAGGGTAATGCATAGATTAAATTCATGCAAGGCACTAATTTTAACTAATCAGCCTCTCAATTCATTTAATTACAATTATGCCATTGTGGTAATTTCAATTAATTTAATCATTCAGTGAATTGTCATCAATCAAGTCTATATATTAATTTAATTTAATTTAATAGGCTTGAATAGATAGACTATACTTAAAGACACTAGACTAAGAAGGAACTAAAAAATTATGCAGTGGCCTATATTTTGGACACTGATTGCTGCACCGGCCTAGTCTGATAATAGGGATTAGCTCACTTGAACCTTCCAATACCAAATATGAGATAGTAGGGATTAGTTTATAAACCTCCCAATATCTCAAACTAATCAATCAACAAGTAGCTCTATAGATAGCGGGATTAGCCCGTAAACCTCCTAATATCCAAATAATTATCAATAACCAACACTAGTGGATAGTAGGGATCAGCTCACTTGAACCTCCCAATATCTAATATCACCATTAAAAACTTCTAAAGGATAGTAGGGATTAGTTCATAAACCTCCTAATATCTAAAAAATCAACATCAAAATATCTAATAGCTACTAATCCCTTAGTTGACTAGTTAACCCATCTAGTGGGTGTCTAACTAATGGGCCATCTAACTTTATTTTATGTCTATTTATTTACCGATCACCATTTTATAATATTTAAGGTAGATTAGTAGTCAGTTGTGAATTTATTTTGATAGTTAAAATTTGACCTGGACTGTTACAAATCATTTTTTATCTTACTAGACAATTACGGGTCTATTTTTCTAATCTAATTTAGGTCACTTTTTTAGGCATAATTAAGTCCACATTAAGTCTAGTTTAAGCAATTATTTTAAGTCCATTTATATCTAAGTTCAAAGCAATTTTAGTGCCTAAGTCCATAAACCATTTTTCCGAGATAGTTATAGGTCATTTTTTATTTTTTACATACACAATTATAGGTCCATAACATGTCCTTTTCTTAGCATTTTGCCATGCCATTTGGAACCATTATCACACATTGTGTGACACTCCCCTATTGGATTCTGGAAGAAATACAATAAATAGTGCACTTCCCACCAAGTCACCTATCTTAAAATTTCCCCAATAGTCATTTGTTTAACTTTTACCAACTTCTATCTAAATTGGGCTATCTGACTCTAAAACCACTTCCGTTAGTTTTTATGGGCCATTTAGGTTGGAAACAATCTTACTTAGTCATTTTATAGGAAATATAATCATACTCAAGTATTACCTAAAAATTCGATAGCATAACGGCTGCCTATGTCTTATTCTAAAATTTAAACAGGCCTGCTAAACACTTTTATAAACTATTCACAACACTTGGACCTATCTGGTCACCCAATTTAAGCCTATCATCATCATCTAGCACATAATAAGCTCAAGCCTTAGACCTTAGATAAAACTATACAAAAGTATAGAGCCTCAGGCTCGTATCAACATAACATCATGCATACATATTCATTCACCAAAGGACATATACAAATACTTAATTTACGTCAATAGGTCATAATCCTTTGACTCTATTACATTTCCAAAGCTTAAATACATTTCCTACCCAATTCCCACCTAAGTATATGGATATCTAAATATACATTCATTCATCCAAAGTCTTCAACTATATCCTTTAAATCACTATCATCACGCTTTACGAGGCATATCCCGCAGTAATGTACTTACACACCAAAATCGGTATGCTAAGTATACATGATACTCAGTGGTGAATTTAAAGTAGTTTAATCATGGTGTCATCTTATTAACTTACTTATACAGATGAAAGTATAAATTTTACTTCATTAAAAAATGTAAATATTCACTAGGGTGCCAAATTACTAAAATATCCCTAAGGCATTTGTTTGGTCTAGAAATATCATTTTTGACTTAAATAAACCATTTAAAGTGAGGAATGTTACTTAATACATGCAACTTGGAAGAATTACTTAGTCTATCTTGAAATGAGAAAATTACCAAAATACCCTAGTATTGTATTTTTATTACTTCTCCTGAAAAAGTTATTCATATATACTTAACTTTATCTCTTTAAGGTATTTATATACCCCGAGGTAGTTTGCTTGCCTTATATGTATGTATATATATTTGCTTAAGTTACTTATTTAACTGATTTGGCACATCCATGCAAAATGTCTAGAATGCCCTTTAACTGGCATCTTATCAAAATTGAGGAAACACTGTTCCATTATACTTAATCTTTCTGTTCATAATCAGTCTGATTATTTATTTAATTTAATTCTCTAGCCCGATTAGAAAGACGACACTTTAAAACACTGGATCTAAAGAGATAATAACTAGTGCAGTGGTCGCCATTCTGGACCTATGCTATTGAACTAACATGTGTGCCATAATAGAGATCAGCCATATTCTCCCTAGACACAATAATAATAATTGAGTGGCATAATAGAGATAAGCCTGTGGGCCTCCCCAACCACAAATAAAATAACTATCAAAAACTGGGTGACACAATGGAGACCAGTCCATGACCTCTCTAGCCACCAATTAATATCTCAAATGATTAGGTGACATAATAGAGATCAGTCTGTAGACCTCTCTAGCCACCAATAACTAAAAGCTGCAAAACCTTAAGTTGACTGGTTAACCCATCTAGTGGGTGTTTAACTAATGGGTTAAGTAGCTCAATTTAACTTGATTTATTAGCCAAAATTATTCTTATAATATTTAAGTCTCAAATATAGATAGATAAAAAATTTATCTTATACTTTAAAATTTTATTCAAATTGGTATGGCCACTTTTTGGCTCTAGCGGGTAAAATTCAAAATAATTTTTAGGTCTATTATGATAAAAACTTAAAGTATCTCATGATATGATTTATCATGGCATTTCTATTTCAAAAGTTAATACTTTCTAGTCCAGTGACATTTTTGGTTTAGGTAAAGGTCAATTAGACAATTATAGGTCATTTCGACCACTTTTGGAAGTCAGTTTCCTAGAACTGTTTTAAGTCCAATTTCACTTCATTTTAACTATTCTTTTTAACATGTTACTAGGCACTAGGCCAATTATAACTAGGCTAAATCCATGGCCAAAATATAGGCACTATTGCCAATTACAACTAGGCCAAGTCCATGGCCAAAATATAGGTACAACTGCCACTGAAATTAGGCTAATTCCATGGCCAAAATCTAGGCACAAGGCCAACTCTAATTGGGCCAAATCCATGGCCAAAACTTAGAATTTAAGACTGGCCTCTTAAAGCACAATCAAAGCTCAACTCATTAAATCATTTGATGCCATTTTTAGGTCATTACTTCAAGCTTTAATTATATATTTTAATTTAAGTCTTTCTTAGCCATTTCAAGGCACTTTACTAAGGTATATATATTATGACATTTGAAGGTTATATCCTTAATTAGTCCTTTAGGCACTTTATACCAATGTTCAATTCTTAATAACATGCTTACTCATTACTTTTACAACAATGATTTTCATGCCAACATGCCATAAGTAACTTTTGGGTATATAGTGAAAATGGACTAAATTCTCATCCTTTCTCACCAAGCACAACATTGAAGCCTTTTTCAATGTTATAGAATTAAGTATAATCATAAACATTACAATTGAAGCCAATTTAACTGAGGCACATACAACATTTCCTAGAAACCATTCCTTGTAACTCACGAATACAAGCACAATTGCATAATCCATGGTGAATTCCACACCCAAACTTCCAATAATCACACCCTAGCATGCCAAGCATAATTTAGATTCCTCTTAGTTAGCAAAATACTCATTCAAACTACCTTAATAATAATTTCCAGCAAGCACTTTTAAGCTAATTATGCAACTACTCGCAAACACCATTCACAATTCCACTAAAACTTAGGGTATTTAACATCACCAAAGGGAATTTCAAGCTAATATACAACCATTCCAACCATTTAAATCCCAAATTCACTAACCTAGGCACCCATATGCATGAGAAAAAGGCTGTAAATTCACTTACATCCTTTGAAGATGTCAATCCCATCTATAAGCAAGCTGCCAGCCCAATTCTAGCTTCCACGATAAACTTGTGCTTCCTCTATATCTAACCATTTCCCATCCAATGGCCACAAATGCATCATACACATACACACACATGTCTTAGCTATGATTTAGCATCAAGAATTGCTAAAAAAGTCTAAGAAATGGGATAGATACAGCAAAGAACTCACCTCACATACATAGTTCTAGATTATTCTAAGTCTGCCTCATTCATTGATTTTTTTTTCTCCTAAACCATAGCTCTTTTTGTCATGATTCTTTTTCTCGGTCATGCCCAACATCGAAAGGAAAATTTAGCCATAAGAATCAACCCATTTGGATGCCAAAATAGAAACTTATGGCCTAAAAACTCTAAGAGTGGCATCGATAACTTGGCAGGAAAGGAGAAAATTTGGTTTTGTTGCTTACAAGTATAAATCCACTTGTCATGGTCCATTTGCCACTTGGCAAGTGAGCTAAGACATTTGGCACTGCTGTGGGCCCCACTTTGCCACTTTAACCTTGTCTCAATAATTCCTGAACCATACCAGTTTTTTAGGAAACTTCAAAAATTCATAAAAATTCACAAATTTTCGTGGCCAAATTCCATCGATAGGGTAGTTTTCAGATTGCCTCGATTTATATGCCAACCTAAAAAATTATGAGATTTTGCAAATGACCTTTGATTCCAAAATTCTTTCAGTATTAGACTCAGTATGATTTCTTAGCTTCAGGGTCTAATATTTTTGAGTCCGTTCGAGCTCATCTTGGGTCAGTCCTAGCTCAATAAATTTTTGTTAGCCTGATGGGTAGCTTATAACCTGAAAAGAATTGTTGGTTTTGCTCAATTCTTTTTTGTTTTCCTTTTTTCATCAAATTAAGGCACCTCAAAGTTTCATAACCTATGCCACTACCGAAGTCCATGTGCAAGTGACCCAGCACCCTAGGTACACCTCTCGGACCCTGTGGCACTATTTTTGAAGCCTCAGAATGTGGGCGTTACACATTACCATAGGCCTAAAGCCATATCCAATTACACATCTCAAATAGCGTAAAAAGAGGCATTGAATTCATTTTATATAAATATCATAAAGTGTCCAAAGTTTGTGTCAAGTTTCATGCCATTTTAGGTTCCATGTTAGGTCCATTTTACCATACTATTTTAAGCCATTTTCAAGTCCCTTTTTAACTTCATTCCAACCTTTAATTCCTTACCAATATTTATCCATTTTCATGCCTCATTACTCACACATGTTTACACACTTCATGCCAAGTTCATATTACACCTTTCATGATCAATATACCATGCCATTCTTACATATATATATACCATGCCCTAACATGTACATCATGCCAAACCTACCTCACATACCTCTCGACCAAAACTTGTTAATGGCCACATTCATGTTTTGTTTCACATTTTGTCATGTATACATATACAATATTCTGTCATGTATACATATATAATGGCATCACTCAAGCATACATACACACACACACAACTCACATACCATGTAAACTAAGCCTTAACATGCCTTGACCACACCAAGAAAACATGCCTACAAGCATTTTCCACTAAATTCACCACCTATACCTACAATGTCATCCCTAACATACTTATTCCCATTCAATGTCCCTGCTACCATG
>CANXYI010800172.1:0-10291 GCA_948208565.1 Hura crepitans | reverse complement strand
TGATAAAAAGGACAGATGCACCATATGGTGAAACACTTGATCTAAAAAACCCTTTGTCAAGAAGCTCTTACAACTATATCTATAACTCTTTTAGCTCTATAGGAGCCATCCTATATAAAGCTATGGGAATTGGTGATATGCTTAGAAACACCTCAATTCCAAATTCTAACTCTTATTCTGATGGCACACTAGGTAATTCATCTAATAAAATATCACTAAACTCCACCACAATAAGAATCTAACTTGCTTTTACTACTTCTTTTTCGATGTCAACCATGTATGCAAGGTAGGCTTGACAACCCTTATACATTATCATACTAGCCATAACTACTGATACTATATTAGCCATGCAATTTGATGTTTCACCCACCACTATCACTGCTAACCCATCACTAGCTTGTAACATGATCCTCTTCCTCTTATAATCCACTATGGTATGATACTTAGACAACCAGTCCATGCCTAAGATAAGATTAAACTCATTGAATGACAATTTAATGAGATTCGATAAGAGAAAAGTCCTCGTGCTAACAAAGGATAGTCTATGAACACTTTGTTCATGATAATATGTTGTCCTATCGAATTACTAACCATCATATCAAAACCAATGTAATTTGACTCTAAATCTCGATCTATAACTAGTGTTATGTAGATATATGAATGTGTGGACCTCTAGTCTTTCAGTGCTAAAGTACATAAATCAAAGATATAGAAAGTACATTTTATAACATCTGTGGCATGTATCTCATCTCTATCCTTTATAGCATATTGTCTAGCTTGAGCTCTACTCTTTAACTTGACCTTCTAACTAGCCCTAACCCTACTTTTAGTGTCTTTCTTATCCCTCATCTATGATGACTCTAGTGCCCTCACTGGGCAATCTCGCTAGAAATGCTTTTCGGAGCCACAACACTAATAAACTCTTGGTATAGTTTTTCAACATACACTTAAGTGTCTCTTGTGACAAGTCTTACAAATTGATGTCACAACACTACTAGCTATACATTTAAGAGCAACTAAAGTCTGAGTTTGTGCCCTAGAACTTTGTCTTAACCACTGAGATTGACCTAACTTCTTACCCTATTGATGCTTGGTCTAACCCCCTTTTTGTTTCTTATCAGCTATATAACCAGAACTGCCCTATCCCTGGCCAAAGGACCTTTTCTTAAAGCTATCTCTCTTTTGTCTCAGTTGATTCACAATCTCTGTGTTATGACAAGCTGCTATCAAGGATGAAATATCCCTAATCTATATCAAAGTAACCTATTACATAATGTCTAGATTCAATCCCTTCTCAAACTTCTTATAACAATCTTCTTCATCAACAACCACTACTTTAGCATATCTACTCAAGCGAGGAAACTCCTTTTTATGCTCAGATATAAACCTATACTTCTGCCTTAGATCTATAAACTCCTAATACTTCTGATCCAAGTAATGCTTAGTTATATACTACTTCTTGAATTCTTTAAGAAAGAACTCTTAAGTAAGGTCATTAGCCATTTTATGCTCTATAATGGCCTCCCACCACTTCAAAGCTTCCTCTGATAGCATAAAAGTAATGCACACTATATAATACTCCTGAGGACATTTCAACTACTACATAATCTTGAGCATCTAATCCAACCAATACTTAACTCTACTTGACTTATCCAGCTCTTCACCCTTGATGTACTCAACCCTATTCTTTAATAACCATTCCATGTAAGTCTTCTGAAAACCCTATTACTATTGAGGTACTAGAGGTGGAGCTGTGTGTACCATAGCAACTATAGAAGCAATAGTCATAACAGCTGTTGTCGCTTACCCGACTAACTCTAACATTATCTCTAGCCAAGCTAGCTGACCCTACTATCTGTGTGTAGCATGTCTTGTGACACTAGAGGTTACATACTCTAGTTGTGCCTCTCCTTATGTAACAGTTGTAAAAGCGTGGCTCTCTACTTCTTTTTCTTCACTTTGGGTAGTACTACGACTTATATGCATATCTATAAGTAAGAGAAATAGATTATAAACCCCACATGTAAAATGTTATGATGTAAACACACTATAGTACTCTTGTGTAACCTATATGTTTAGAGGAAAGCCCAAATTAGACCTTTGATACCAATAAGTGTGACACCCTCTACTTGATCCGTACACTAGACCTAAATAGAAAGAATACAAGTATACCAATATCTAATTTTACTACCCATAAAACCCAAATAAATTAAAACTTTTATTAATTAAATAATTTCTTTACTTATGGAGTTGTGAAAACACAAAAAATAATTTGGCACGATTTACAAGGTAATAAATAGGGTTATCGTGTCAAAAATTTTGAAGTATAATGGCTTACTAGGACACTTTACCAAATAGTAAACCTATTAAAACACTTTTGTAAAGACATACAACACTTCTCAACCCTAAATGGGTCCTCCTAACCCTCTAAACTCATAAAAAAAGAGCCTCAAGCCAATATTAGACATCATTTGCACATGCAATATCACAAGTTATCATACAATCCATGTGAGTAAAATAAAGCTTTCAGAATAATTCAGTTTTAGTTACAAAACCAACCCATAGTTTACAAATTAGGCTTAATCCCTCTCGAATCATAAGAGCAACACTAATAATATTTACATTAACATCATTTTACAAAAAGAAACCAAAAGTACTAAGGTGGGTAACCTTTGCGTTCTCTCGTGGGGTAAAAGCTTTAACTCTAATCTGCTGCTCAATTGCCTACGCATCGCGAATAGGTAATGCACTAAACTTTCACTTAGTGGTGTAATCACTTTAACTTTGAAAGTGCCAATTTAGGTATATATTTATGCAATACATGTCAAGTGAATCATTTACTATCATACATATGCACACATTATGAATATCACATAATTATGCAATTGTAAAACATCCTTGCCTTTAAAAGCACAAAAGCCAAAATATGTCCATAATCACAACTTGCTTACTATCAACATAAATAAAAATCTACCATACATATAAAATATTCATATAATGGTAAAAAAAACATACCCATTCTCCATTATACATTATATCAAGAATAACAACATGCATTTTGACCCATAACTATACATAAACACTAATATCACATGTTTGGGTTTTATAGCCCTATATACATCAATTTATGAGTATTAAACTTTACATCATACCACCTATATCATGTTAATAAGTTTAACCACATTATATCAAAAATTACAAATGTCAAACATAATGCATCATTCAAGCTGTAAATAACATTATTTTACTTTTAACTTCTTCTTGTATCACAATTATCATTATTTTATGTTTAACTCAAACACATACTAAAGAGGCAATTATCCAAGGTTGGATAGCAAATATCATTGGCCCGAAGGCCTTGCACCTGAAGGTGATAAATGTTGCACTCGAAGAACTAGTATCCATAGATACAAAAACACATTAGCCCGTAAGCCTCGCACCCAAAGGTGATAAACATTGGCTCAAAAGCCTTATGCCCATCGACACTTAAACATTAACTTGTAGGTCTTATACCCAAAGGTAAACATTATATCTGCTAAATCCTAATTAACCGATCAACCTATCCAAACTAGGTTGTCTAACTATATAAGCATCATTAAACATGTTAATTATCTCATTTTAACCATTTTAAATGTTTAACATTGTTTATGCCTTAACTTGCATAAACTGTTCACATTGTCCATTTCACACATCAATGAGTGCTAAACTCTCATGCTAAGCAACAAGTGTCATATAATACATAGCATAGCCAAATTCGGCTTACATAAGCTCAAAAACATTAAAAGGTCATATTACCTAAATGTAAAAGCTAGAAATATCATCTGGCATTATAATCACATATTATACTATTACATTTATCATTAACATGCAATATAATGTGTAATGCATCACACTTATGCACAATGACCATAATTCACATTACTTGTCATTTTAACCATAATTTTGGCATTTAGTGATTTATCTACCTTTAGTGTCGATTAGAGGGCAAACACATATACCTAAAACAAAATGGCATTTAGTTGCTTCCTATAGCCTATACTCATGCAAATAGACATATCATGCTTCTGATATTCACATATAAGTCATCTTTATGTTTTATTACTCATATATGCATTTATGCCCATAAAGGTGCCAAATTCACACCATTCACTCATATAATGCATTTGGCCATCACTAAGCACACACACACATTCCAGTCATCACATGTGCACACTTAAAATGGCATTTAAGCACCAAAACATGCTATTCAAGTCATTCACATACATAAGTCATAAATTGCCCATGTGGCTTACATACATGGAGTTTCAGCCTCTAATGTGCAAGGCCACCATATCACTTGCATGATTCATTTTAATCATTATACAACATACATTGATGCTCATGTTGCATTCTTTAATGTGAAGCCATCATTTATCGTCATACACGAATTAACATGCCATAATAGCTTATTTTAGACATAATGCTACATATAGGTGCATCCAATCATCTATTGACTATTTAGCCACCAATTTTCACCATTAGCATCTCATCCATGCCATATTTAAACATATATTAATGATACACACATATGTGCACATTAACTACATACGACATGCTAAATGAAGAAATTTACATAATGCATTCATCTTTTGATTTCTCCATAAATATGCACCACACATGCATAACAAGGTCTGAGGTAGTACATTACATGCATTCATCATCCATTAATGTTATTCATGCCTAAAATGCATTTATTACTCATTATTACATTAATTACCAATTTATGCCATAAATATCCATAATAGATTTTGATGCATTTTCATTGAAATTAATATGATCACACACCATGATAAGTTGTTCGAGATGCTCAATGCTCTCCTAAGCCTTTTCCTTTCCTTAGGACGCTCGGTTTGAGTTTTTACCTATGAATTCAAATAGGTATGATTTTTAAAAAAATCATATAAAATTATAGAAAACTTTGAAAATCAAAACAAGCCTATATATACTCTCTTAGGCACCCGAGGAACTTAGAAAAAATATTAAAACTGAAAGAAAATTACTTAAATGTTGAATGTGCATTATTCACCTTGAGAGGGAATTCATGATTCGTCCTGAGTTACTCTATAAAATTTGGGTTTCTTGCTTTTGACGGGTTCCTTTCAGGAAGCTTTACCCTAAGGAATAAGATTTTGAGAGTGGATTTTAGTGTATGATGAAATAGTCTACAACCTTTCTCTAATGATATTTACCTTCTCTCTAGCATCTTTGACCAAATCTAGTCCTATAAGTTTGTTTTCACTTAGCTTGCTCTAACATAAAGAGTCATGCATTGTCTCTCATACAATGCTTTATAAGGAGCCATACCAAGGCCTGCCTGGTAACTATTATTGTAAGTGAACTCTACCAAAGAGATATACTTATCCTAGCTACCCTTAAGCTCTATGGCATATTCTCAGAGCATATCCTCAAGCACCTAAATAATCCTCTCTGATTGTCCATCCATTTGAGGATGAAAAGCCATGCTAAAACTAAGCATGGTTCCCAAAGTATTATGGAGCTTCCTCTAAAATCTTGATGTAAAACAGAATCTCTATTTGAAATAAGAGAAGATGGCACTTCATCAAGCCTAACTATCTCAGTAATGTATAATTTAGCCAACTTCTTTAAAGAATTATCCTTTTTTATTGGAATGAAGTGGGATAACTTGGTCAATCTATCAACCACCACCCAAATAGAATCATGCTTGTTCCTAGTCATTGGTAATCTAATCACAAAATCTATAGTGACTCGATCCTATTTCCATTTTAGAATTATTGTGGGATGTAGTAAACTAGAAGGAACTTGATAACTGGCCTTCGCTTGCTTACAAGTGAGATATCTAGTCACAAAATTAGCTACATCTTTCTTCATGCCTAGCCACTAATATACTATCTTCAAATCCTAGTACATCTTTGTACTGCTAGGATGCATAGCATATGGTGCATTGTGCACCTCTTATAGAATCTATTGTCTTACATCTTTCGTATCTAGTACACAAAGGCATTCATGATAATACAAATAACCATCTTCCTTAATCAGAAATTTAGTAGACTTCCCCTTTTGGATCGTACTCATGATACTCTAAAGCCTATGATCATCCTTCTATGAATCCTTCACTAATTACACCAAACTTGTCTTGACTTGTAGCTCAACTAATAAACCATCATCATTTTACAGTTTCAAACTGACATGCATGGCCTTCAAAGCTAACATAAACTTTATACTCAAGGCATCTGCAACCACATTAGCTTTCCCAGGATGGTAATCAATAAGGTAATCATAATCCTTAATCAATTCCATCCATCTTCTTTGCCTCAAGTTTAACTCTTTTTGTCTTTGTGGATACTTCAAACTCTTATGATTAGTAAAGACATAACACTTTTCCCCATAAAAAGATAATGCCTCCATATCTTTAAAGCAAACACAATTGCTACTAGCTCTAAATCTTGTGTCTAGTAGTTTTGATCATGAGGTTTTAATTGCCAATAAGGATAAGAAACAACTTTTCCATCCTGCATAAGTACACTTCTAAACACATTCAATGAGGTATCACTTTATATGGTAAACTCTTTTCTAGACACTAACTAGACAAAAATTGAAACCTCAATTAATAAAGTCTTGAGCCTATCAAAACTCTCCTGACATCTGCTATCCCACTTAGACTTTATATCCTTCCTTAGAAGATGTGTCATAAGACCTACTATCAAAGAAAGCCCCTTAAAAAACCTTCTATAATATCCAACCAAACCTAAGAAACTCCTAATCTTAGTCATATTCCTAGGTAGTTTCCTCTCCATTACAGCCTGAATCTTGTTAGGATCGACCCTTATGCCTTCTGTCAATGCTACATGCACTAAAAATGATAGTTCCTCCAGCCAAAACTCACATTTGCTAAGCTTAGCATAGAGCTTCTCATCTCTCAAGATCTATAAAACTGTTCATAGATACTTTTCATACTCTTCTCAGTCCTTAGAATACACAAGTATATCATCAATGAAAGCTACTACAAACTGATCTAGAAATGGCTTGAAAATCTAGTTCATGAGATCCATGAATGCTACCGGTGCATTAGTTAACACAAAAGGCATCACTAGGAAATCATAGTGACCATATCTAGTTTTGAATGTTTTCTTTCATATATCAGACTCTTTCACTCTCAGCTGATAATACCTAGGTCTAAAATCAATCTTATAGAAGACACCTGCCCCTCTAAGCTAATTAAAAAGATTATTGATCTATGGTGAAGGATACTTGTTCATGATGGTGACTTCATTCAACTACTTCTAATCCAAACAATGTCTCAAAGAACTGTTTTTCTTCATGACAAATAGTGTCGGTGCTCCCTATGTTAAAACACTCAGTCTTACAAAACCTTTATCAAAATGCTTTTGCAACTATATTTTCAACTCCTGTAGCTCTATAGGAGCCATCCTATATAGAGCTATGGAAACTGGTGCTGTGCTTGGCATCACCTCAATTCCAAATTCTAACTCCTATTCTTGTGGCAAACTAGGTAATTCATTTGGGAAAACATCCCCAAACTTAGCCATAATAGGAATTTGATTTGCTTTTGATACTTCCTTTTTGGTATTAACCACATATGCAAGGTAGGCTTTACAACCCTTATGCATCATCTTACTACCATAACTACAGATACTATATTAGCCATGCAATTTATTCTTTCACCAACCACTGTCACTTCAAACCCATCACTAGCTTGTGACATAATCCTCTTCCTCTTACAATCCATTATGGCATGATACTTGGACAACTAGTCCATGCCTAAGAAAAGATTGAACTCATTGGAAAGCAATTCAATGAGATCCACTAAGAAAACATGTCTTTGTGTTGACAAAGGATAGCCTCTGGGCAGTTTGTTCACTATAATGTGCTATCCTATCAAATTTCTAACCATCATATTAAAACCAAGGTCATCTAACTTTAAACCTCGAACCGTAACTTGTGTTATGCAGATATATGAATGTGTGGACCCCAAGTTTATCAATGCTAAAGCTAGTAAATCAACGATATGGAAAGTACCTATTATAACATCTCTGGTGTTTGCCTTATCTCTAGCCCATATAACATACTGTCTAGCTAGAGCTCTACTCTCTAACTTGTCCTTCTTACTAGCCCTAGCCTTACTTTTAGTGTCTTTTTTGTCCCTCAAATGTGATGACTCTAATGGCCTCACTTGACAGTCTCACTAGAAATGCTCTCTAAAGCCACAACCTGAATAAACTCCTTATATAGTTTTCCAACATACACTTAGGCATCTCTTGTGACAAGTCTTACAAGCTGATGTTAGAACACTACTAGCCATAGATCTAGGAGCAACTAAGGTCTGATTTTATTCTCTAGAACTTTGTTTTAACCTCTGAGATCGGTCTGACTTCTTGCCCTATTAATGTTTAGATTAATCCCCTTTTTGTTTTTTATCAGCTTTATAACTATGTCTCAGTTGATTCAGCATCTTTATGGTATGAAAAATTGCTATCAAGGCTGAAAAGTCCTTGATCTACATTAGAGCAACCTATTACATATTGTCTAGATTTAATCCCTTCTCAAACTTCTTACAGTGATCTTCTTCTATAGTAGCCACTACCTTAGCATATCTACTTAAGTGAGCAAACTCCTTTTCATACTCAAATATAGACCTATGCTTCTGCCTTACATGTATAAACTCTAGATACTTTAGATCCAAGTAATGCTCAGTTATATACTCCTTATAGAATTCTTTAAGAAAGAACTCCCATGTAAGATCATCAACTATCTTATACTTTGTAATGGCCTCCCATAACTTCACAGCTTCCCTTGATAGCATAGAAGTAATGCACACATTATACTCCTTCTGAGAACATTACATCTACTGCATAATCCTAAGCATCTGATTTATCCAATCCTCAACTCTACTCAACTCATCTAGCTCCTCACCCCTAAAGTACTCAACTCCATTCTTTAGTAACCATTCCATATATGTCTTTTGAAAAGTCTATTGCTCTTGAGGTACTAGAGGTGGAGCTATGTGTACTATAGCAACTGTAGTAGCCGCAGCAGCTACTGTTGCCTACCTACCTGACTCTAACATTGTCTTTAGCCAAGTTAGCTGACCCTGCTATCTAAGTGCAACATGTCTTTCTTCACTAAATGTCACATACTCTTCTTGTGCCCCTCCTTATGCAACAATCATAGGAGCATGACCTTTACTTATTCTTTTTCACTTCACGTAGTACTATGACTCATCTTCATATCTATAGGTAAGAGAAATAGATTGTAAACCCCATATGTAAAATGTTATTATGTAAACAAACTACAGTGCTCTTATGTAACCCATAGATTTAGAGGAAAGCCTAAACCGGAGCTTTGATACCACAAAGTGTGACACATTCTACTTGATCTGCACACCGGACCTAAATAGAGAGCACCCATGCACACCGATATCTGATTTTGCTACCCATAAAAACCCAAATAAATTAAAACTTTTATTAATTAAATAATTTCTTTACTTCTGAAGTCATAAAAACACTAAAAACCATTTGGCATTCTTTATGAGGCAATTAATGAGGCCATCGTGTCAAAAATTCAGCAACATAACGGTTGTATCGAGACACTTTCCCAAGTAGTAAACCTATTAAAACACTTCTATAAAGACATACAACACATTTCAACTCCAAATGGGTCTTCTTGATCCTCCAAACTCATAAAAAATCACAAAGCCTTAGGCTCAATATCAAATAGCATTCGCATATGCAATATCATATGTTATCACACAATCCTTGTGAGAAAAATAAAGCTTTTACAATAATACAATTTTAGTTACAAAACTAACCCATAGTTTATAGATTAGGCCCAATCCCCCTGAAATGACAAGATCAACACTAATAATATTTACATCAATATCATTTTACAAAAAGAAGCCAAAAGTACCTAAGAAGGGCAGCCTTCGTGTTCTCCTGTGGGGCAAAAGCTTTAGCTTTAATCTGCTGCTCTATTGCCTACGCATAGCAAATAGGCAATGCACTAAGCTTTTAGTTAATAGTGTAATCGCTTTAACTTTGAAAATGCTAGTTTAAGCATATATTTATGCAATACATGTCAAGTGAATCATTTACTATCATACATATGCACACATTATGACTATCACATAATAATGCAATTATAGCACATACTTGCCTTTAAAAGCACGAAAGCTATATTATATATATAGTCATAACATAATTACTCTTAGTATAAGTAAAAATCAACCATATGCATAAAATATTCATATATTGGT
>CANXYI010800000.1:0-11034 GCA_948208565.1 Hura crepitans | reverse complement strand
TAGGTACAACTAGTCCTATTGTAACAAATGGTTAAGTTATTGAGGTAAGCCATAGCTACTGCTGCTGCACCTCCTTTACCTCCACCTCTAGCCCAGCTGGCTCTATAAACACTTTGAAAGATATATCTTAAGAGGATAAAGAAGTTGGGGACCTTGGACTTTATGGGAGAGTAGTTGGATGATTTTACTAAGTCAGAGTATTTGCTTTAGAGAATAGTCAGGTTCCTTTAACAGCTTAGAAGTCCTCTAGAGAAGAACCTGATTTATGCTACTTCTCTTTTGCAAGATGAAGCTTACAAGTGGTAGGAGACCATCACAGGACACAATGCAACTATAAATCTTTCTTGGGATTCTTCTTGGATGAATTTAAAAAGAAATACATTATTGAGCATTACTTGGATAAAAAGAGGAAAAAGTTTATTAATTTGAAGCAAAGGCACATGATTACAGCTAAATATGACAAGGAATTTGCTAGATTGAGCTATTATGTGAAAGAGATGGTACCTACTAAAGTTGAAAGGTATAAGTGGTTGAAGAAGGGGCTAAAACATGATGTTAAGCTTTAAGTAGCCCCTATGAAGCTTAGAGATTTTTTGGCTTTAGTAGTAGTATGTCACACTATTGAAGAGATTTAAAAAGAAAGTATAAGAACTTCTAAAGGAAGAGATCCTATAGGTAAGGGCAAGGAAGTTCATCTCCTATATTAGACAAAAAGTAAAAATTAAACCAATTTAGGCAACCACAATAGTCTCAAAGGGGAGATCAGACCAAAAAGTCAAGTTAAGGCTCTTATACAATCGCTAGGTAGCAGACACAGGCTACTAGTGCACTAGCCTTTATGACTAAAAGTGCACCAATAGATCCATCCGATCTTTGTGGGAAGAAATATAGATGTGTTTGTGAGAGATCTATTCTAAGAGTCTTCTATGGGTGTGGTTCTAAGGACAATTACTAGAAGGATTGTCATAAAAATCCTTCCATACCTACATAGAGATAATTTTTTTTTAGTTAGTTTCAAAAATCAGAAGAAAGATAAGAGTGATAGAATGAGGGGAAGCTAGAGACCTATATCAGTGGTAGGGGGTAGAGTAGAGCCTAACGCTCTTGCTAAGTAGTATGACATTTGAGCTAGAGAGGATGTAAACTCATCAAAAGTGATTGCAAGTGTATTTCATCTTTTTGATTTACCTACTTTGGCTTTGATAGATTCAGGTTCGACATATTCATATATATGCTCTACATGGGCACATGACTGGGGGTTAATGTTAGGGTTACTTAATATTGAGATTATTGTAAGTAACCCGATAGCTGAACATGTCATAGTAAATAAAGTATACAAAAGATGTCCTTTGTCAGTATAAGGATATGAGTTTCTAGTCGATCTCATTGAGTTACCCTTCGATGAGTTTAACTTGATCTTGGGCATAGACTGGTTGTCTAAGCATCATGCCATGGTTGATTGCTAAAAGATGAGAATTTCTCTTAAGGCAAGTGATGGATCAGAGATCACCATTATGGGTGAGAGGATAGATTTTTTGTCTAACGTGATATTAGCTATAACAGCTAGAAGAATGATAAGGAAAGGTTACCTAGCCTAATTGGGTTATTATAACGCCTGTGTGTTGAGGCTCTATGAATAGTGCCATTAGGTCTAGGAAGTATGCCCAGGGAGCTGGGTCACTTGCATGAGAATCGAGGCAACGACACTGGTCATGAAACTTTGAAGGGCTTTAAATTGATAAAAAAGGTAAAATTTAAAAATTTAGCAGAACTAATAATTCATTTTAGGCTGTAAACTATGGATCTATGGGGTTAAATTTAGTTAGGTCAGGAATGATACGGGATGTGCCCGGACAGACCTAAAAATATAAGACCCTAGAGCTTAAAAATTCCATTGAGTCCATTAGTGAAAGAATTTTTGAATTTTGAGGTCTTTTGCAAATTCTCGTAATTTTTGGGTTTGGCATGTAAATCGAGGCAATCTATAAACTGCACTATCGATAGAATTTGGTCGCAAAAATTTATAAGCATGTAGAGGGGATGAAATGACAAATTTTAAAATAAATAGTGTAATTTTTTAAGGTCCCTATGATTTTTAATAATTTTCCAAAGTTTTGCCAAAACTGAGCTATTTTGGGATGGTTTGAGAGGTTGTGGGACCCACTTATGCCAAGCTAGCTGGCCTAAGGCCATTACACTTGTCAACACCTTATTTCATGTGGCAAAATCCACTAATTTTCCTTCATTTTCTTCTCATCTCTTTTCTTGTTAGAACTGATGCCACACCTGGGGGAATTATCCATTTTCATGCTCTTCTTTAAGCTTTCTCATCCAGAACTTATCACCTAAATTTATCTTCATATGTTAGGGAATTAAGGGAAAAAAATTATTAGAAAAGGAGTTCTCAAGAATTAATTAAAATTTATCAAAGGGAGCAAGGTTAGAAGGCATTCTAGCAAAGGCAATAAGCTTTCAAGGTGAGTTCTTCATGGTTTTTATTAATTTTTCTAAAGGAGTTTGAATGGGAATGGCTGCCTATGAATGTTTGGAATCCTAACGAAGTGTGTGTATGGTTTTTGACGGGATTGGAAAGGAGAAATGGCTTGAAAAGTGGGCTAATTTTTGTGGGGACTAGACTAGAAATTCATGGTTTGAGGGCTTGAAGTTAATAGAAGTTCATCTCGTGTAAGCCAAGGTAAGTGAATTCAATCATTCACTTCATGCCATATGAATTTTGGTGGGTTGTACTTGGAAATGTAAAGTAGATTGAGTTTAATGTATAATCAAATGAACAGATAGTGATATATAGTCTAATTACATGATGAATGAATGCCTTGGATATTGATTTGATGAAAGAGAACTTGTGATGATGTTAGATTGTTAGTAGCTGAGAGGTATTTAGGGGTTGATATATATGTGTGTGTGTGTGTGTGTGTGTGTGTGTGTTGGTTTATGATAACATTTGAATGATGATTATGGCTTGTGATTGAGTTATGATGAATACTATTAGGAATGGGTTGATTAATGTATGTTTGGCATGAACATGATGAGTGGGTGAGAGCTTTGTGTGATTTGGAATATGAGTGAGTAGCATGTGTAAGGAATTATACTTAAATGGCATGTATATTAGGCTTATAATGTATGAAATGATAGTATGGCATGTGATAGGATTGGTTGGTGCATGAATGCATAGGAATCAAGCTATTGTCGAGGCATGTGTTATGTGTAAACTATCTTAAATGGCATGAAAATATGCATGTATATGTATGAATGTGTTTAAGTTATGGATGAAATCATAAATGCATGATAGATACTAATAACAAGTAAGATTAAAGCTATTAAGTAGCCATGGCTCGAGAGCTAAGTCAAATAAAATGAAATGGAAACTTTGGCAATATATGTGTTATGGTTGTGTGTAACAAAGCATGATAAAATAGGCCTTTATATGGCATAATTGACTAGGCGTGATTTGAATAAGTGTATGAGATTTGCATGATATAAAATGGACTAATGAATGTGTTTTGATGAATAAACAAGTACCTATTATAAAGGTTTGAAAAGTAGCCTAAAACGAGATTTGAACTTGAACTAGAAAGTGAACTTGAAAAATGGCTTGTAATGTGCCTAAAAGGGCTATTATGACGTGATTACATGAAGTGGCATGTATGCCTATTGTTTGTCCTTTTAAGTGGCCTAATTGATGTTGGCTTTAGGCCTATGGAAAGTGTGAATGTATTAGTGAAAACTGTACTAAAAAAGGCTAAGAAATGGACCTAGAAAGGACAATTGCAAAATAAGCAAATGACTTATATCCGTCTAAACTGACCATTACCTGAACCAAAAATGAATTTGGATAGTAAATGGCAAATAAATGAGGATTCAATCTGGAATAAAATCCTTGATATTATGACTTAATATTTGGTCATCACAGAATTTAAAAATTTACTTAGAAATTGACCTGGTACTATTTAATTATGCCCATACCAGACTGGGCTAAAATTTAACTGTGAGATAAAATTTATAACTAACTATTTTTCATTCAAGAATGATATAAGAGGTTGATTAGTAAAGAAATAAACATAAATTGTGGTTAAAGACCCATTGGTTAGACATCTACTGGACGGGTTGACCGATCAACATAGGAATTTAGCAGCTGCTACATTGTCTGATTTTTAATTAAGGTTGGTATAGCAGTCTAGGTCTATTTTAGGCCACTGTACTGGTCTGTTTGATAGACAATCCAGTTCTTTTGCACACCTAATGCCATTTAGCTAATTTTGCCAGTGTAGCGACACAGGTCCTAGAGGGCCACTACATTATTTTGTTAGATAGACTAGTCTGGTAAGCAAACAAGATTGTGACACATTGATCTTTAAATAGGGCCAGTATAGTGGCCAAGGCCCTGAAGGGCTATTGTACTATTCTGTTAGACATACCACATCATGTTATTTGCACCTTTAGTGCTATAACTTGATCAGGCCGATGCAGTAGTCAGGGTCTAGAATGTGAATCATTGCACTATTTTAGTTCCCTTTAGGTTTAGTGTATTGAAGTGCCATCTATCTAGTCAGGCCTATTAATTTAATAAAATAAATGACACACAACACTATTAATGGTTGATGTTATTGAATTTCCTAGATTGGCTGTTATGTATCTGCACAAGGGTATTTGGTCATTTGATAGAAATATTTAATCATTGCTCTAATAATTGGAATAAATTAATTTTTTCACTGATAATGGCAAATAATAATAAGATATGGAATTTTAAGATGTTATCGGAATAAATAATTAATAAAGGTAAACAAGGGCAGTGTGGTCATTTTAATAGATGTATTTTAATTATTGGCATAATAACCTAAATAAATTGATTTTATCACTATATATATATATGCATGATAAACTAAGTGACATAATTTAAATTCTTGAATTCACCATTGAGTGTTATATACTCAACTTACCTATTTTGATGTGTAAGTAATCTTTATTAGCAGACAACCACGTAGTGCATGTAAGTAAGTGTAAAGGATAAGTTAGAAGGTTATTATATAGATAGTATACAGTTTTGCACTCATGTACATAGGTGGGGAATAGGTACCATATAAATGTTTTTAGATATAATGTGGACTATGTTTTGTAATAAGTAATTATTAGACTGTGTGAATGTGTGGCTTTATTTACTAAATGATTATGGTATATGAGCCTGAGGCTCTATATTTTGGATTGTTGGATTATGGCCTGAGGGTTATATTGATGATTTGATAGAGTGATAATGCCAGGTTGATTATTTAGGGGACCAGATGGATTCAGGAGATGAAATATTATTTTATTAAAGTGTTTTTACAAGTTTAAAATTTGGATAATAACCTAGACAGCTATTAAGCTGCTGGATTTTAAGTAAAAGTTTGAATAACCGTAATTGAGTATATTTTTTTTGGCATATATAGACTAGCATAACCTTAAGCTAAGCCTATAAAAAGGCAAAACATGATTTGGAGGTAAGCTAAATCAAATAATAAGAAATTGGTAGAAGTTAAACAATTGAACCATGAGGACAATTTCACGATGGATGACCTAGTGGGAAGGCACTGCTTATTAGGTTTCTTCAAGAATCTAGCAGGAGGTGTCATTTTTAGTGGTATCAGAGCATAGGTTTAATATTCCTAGGTAGTGTACTTAAGTGCAACTATTTAGGGTTATATTCCTCTGGAATGTTATATTGCACGAGGCTGATAGATGGATTCTTTTGTGATAAAGACATGGCTGATTAAGTACCTGAAAGAGAGGCTAAGGAAGTGGCTAGTTTTGCACCCACAACTAGATAAGGAGCAGGCAATAGATCAAAACCTTAACCTAGTGATGCTGTATAGTAACTAAAGCCAGAAGTGCTTAGACAATAGTGGGTAAAAACATCTCCTGCTCTGGTATAGTAGATAGTTGAATTACTCAAGCATAATTCTACTGCTACTAAACCCCCTTCACCACCAGCTTCTCCATAGAAAACCTATTTAGAGAGGCTAGAAAAAATAGGAGCTATTGATTTCTTAGGGAGGAAGGAAGATGCTACTAGAGCTAAGTACTGGCTAAATAGAACATTTAGAATTTTAGAGCAGCTGAAATGTGTAGAAGAAGGAAAACACCTGTAGAACTGACATGGGAATTTATCCTTAAGGTGTTTAGGAAGAAATACATACCTAAATCCTAGAAGGATAAAAGGAGATAGGAATTTCTTGACTTGATATAGGGAAGAAGGACAATGTCAAAGTATGAGAAAGATTTTACCAAACTGCTAATGTATGCTAAAGAATTTATTCCCAATGAAGAAGAGAGGGACAGACATAGTCTTAGCCTAGACTCTAGTCTTAGTTAGGGCATTAGGGGGCTAGAGATAGGTATAGTCTTAAAGTTTGAGATAAGCCTCTATAGGTAAACCTTAATTACCTCCTTAAGTTAATAGTGCTTTTGGCAAAGTAAGTGATAGGAATGGACCCCCAACATGTAATACTTGTTAGAAGTGACATTAGGGGCAGTGTAGAATAATTAGAAGAGGAGGAGAGTGTTTTAATTGTGGTATCAGAGACCATTATAGAAAAGAGTGTCCTCAGAGGCAGCCAGAGGGTGCTCAAATTCACACATCCACTATTACACCTCAGAATAGGGGATTAGAGTCCAAACATGTTGATGTAGATATCAGACTGAGTAATTTGATAAGACAAAGTGTGATGGTGAATAGGGTATATAGGTAGTGTCCTCTAATGATTCATGAACATCAATTTTCTACCAATCTAATTAATCTATCATTCCATGAGTTTAATGTGATACTAGGATTGGATTGGCTAATTGAGCATCAAACCATAATTGACTGTAGGCATAAGAAGTTAACCCTCTAGACTATAGAGGGCTAGACAGTGACAACGGATGGTGAGAGAAATTTTATCTCTATTGTGACAGCACAAAAACTTTTTTGAAAAGGATGTGAAGCTTACCTGCCTTATGCCATTGAAATGAATACTTTCAACTTAAATCTTAACATAGCCCTATTGTTCCTAAATTTCCTAATGAGTTTCCTGAAGAGTTTCTAGGTTTACCACCTTAGAGAGAGCTTAACTTTGAAATTGATGTATATTCTAATATAGCTATAATATCCATTGCTTCTTATCGAATGGCACCTGCTGAGTTAAAAAAATTACAGGTACAACTACAAAACCTATTAGACGAGGGTTTTATTAGATCCAGTATGTCTCCTCAGGGAGCACCTATGTTGTTTGTAAAGAAGAAATATCGGTTGTTCCAACTGTATATTGATTATAAGCAACTAAATAGGGTGACTGTGAAAAATAAATACCCATTGCCCAGAATTAATGATCTTTTTGATTAGCTAAGAGGTGTAGGTGTATTCTCAAAGATTAATTTGTGATCTACATATCATCAGTTGAGAATCAAAGAGGCTGATATTCCTAAAACTTCTTTTAGAACCCATTACAAGCATTGTGAATTCTTAGTGATGTCGTTTGGGCTCACTAATGCACCAAAAGATTTTATGGACCTAATGAATAGGGTTTTTCAACCTTATTTGGACAACTTTGTGGTGGTGCTCATAAATGATATTCTAGTTTATTCTAGAAATAAGGAAGAACATGAACAACATATTAGGGTTGTGTTACAGACTTTGAGAGAGAAATAGATGTATGCTAAACTCAAAAAATGTGAGTTTTAGCTTAGTGAAGTTGTATTTTTAGGACATATAGTTTTAGTAGAAGGGATTAAAGTTGACCCTAGCAAAGGGAAGGCATTGTTAGAGTGGGAACCACCTAGGAATGTGACTAAAATAAGATGTGTTCTGGGATTAACGGGGTATTACAAGAGATTGGTGAAAGGGCTTTCTATCATTGCCGCTAATTTAACTAGATTGATTAGAAAGAATGTTATATTTGAGTGGAGTGATAAATGTCAAGCAAGTTTTGAGAAATTGAAGAAGATACTAATAGAAACTCCTATACTAATTCAACCTGAACAGGGTAAGGATTTCACAGTGTATAATGATACTTCACTGAATGGTTTAGGTTGTGTGCTGATGAAAGATGGAAAAGTAATAACTTATGCTTCAAGACAATTAAAGCCATATGAGTGGAATTATCCTACTCAAGATTTGGAGCTAGCTAATATTGTTTTTTTTTTGAAAATATAGGGGCACTATTTGTATGGTGAAATGTGTTTTATTTATACAGATCATAAAAAGTCTGAAGTGCCTCCTCTCTTAGAAGGAGTTGAATTTGAGATAGAGAAGGTGGTTGGAATTAATAAAGCATTATAACTATCTGATTGATTGCCACCCAGGGAAAGCAAATGTGATGTTAGATGCCTTGACTAGAAAATTCATGGTAACTCTGAAAGCCATTAATGTAAGACCATAGTATACTTTAGAAAATGTTACGTTGGTTGAGTTATAGGTGAAACTTGATTTTCAATAGTAGATTAAAAAGACTCAAATGAAGGATGAGCAGTTGGTTCATATGGTTATTAAAGTTAATGAAGGGAAGGCAACAGGGTTTAAATTGATAGAAAATAGATGTTTGTATTACTAAAATAGATTGTGTGTACCTAGTATAGATGACCTGAGGTTATAGATATTAAAGGAAGCTCATAACACTCCTTATTTTATGCATCCTGGCAGCACAAAGAAGTATTTAGACTTGAAGTCTCATTATTAGTGCCCTAGTATAAAAAGAGATGTTGTAGAATATGTTGCAAGGTGTCTAACATGTCAACAAGTGAAAGCTGAACACCAAGTTCCTTTTGGATTGTTGTATCTTATAGCAATAAAATGGAAATGGGAGAAGGTGACCATGGATTTTGTGATGGGTTTACCTATAACTAGGGGTAAATGTGATGATGTGTGGGTGATTGTTGATAGATTGATAAAGACAACTCACTTAATCCTAGTCAAGATGGATTATTCTCTAGAGAAGCTATTTAGACTATATGTAGAAGAAATAATCAGACTTGATGGTGTGCCAGTGACCATTATTTCTAATAGGGATCCTTATTTTACTTCCAGATTTTGGAAGAAGCTGCAGGAAGCATTAGGCACCAGACTGGCCTATAATATAGCTGTTCATTCTCAAATTGATGGACAGTCAAAAAATGTGATACAAGTACTCAAGGATATGCTACGTACGTGCACAATTGAGTTTAAAGGTAGCTAGGATCAATACCTATCATTGGTAGAATTTGCTTATAACAACAGTTATCTATCTAACTTGGGAATAACACCTTATGAGGATTTAAATGGCAAACAATGCAAAATTGCTCTATGTTAGAGTGAAGTTAGGATGTAAAATTTATGGTATTGATATGATCAGAGATGTAGAGGAAAAAGTGAAGGTGGTTAGAGATACATTGAAAGCTACAATTGATAGACAGAAATCTTATACTGACCTAAATCAAAGGGATATTGAATATGCAGTTGGTGAAAAAGTGTTTTTAAAAGTTTCTCTATGGAAAAAGATACTGAGATTTGGGAAAAAGGGGAAACTAACTCCTAGGTTTATCAAACCCTATGAGATCATGGAAAGGTTTGGACCATTGGCTTACAGGCTAGCATTACCACCTAAGCTACAATAGATACACAAAGTTTTCCATGTTCCAATTCTCATAAGGTATAGTTCAGATCCTTCACATGTGATTCCAATGATGGATATTGAAATGCCGTTAGATTTAAGCTACGAAGAGGTGCTTGTACTAATTTTAGCTCGTGAAGTGAAACAACTGAGGAATAAATCCATACCACTGGTCAAGGTGTTATGGAGACATCATGATATTGAAGAGGCTACTTGGGAGCCAGAGGAACAAATGAAAGGTCAATATCCACCATTATTTAAGGATAAAATTTCTTAAAAGGGGAAGATCTGTAATGCCTGTGTGTCAAGGCTCGGTGAATAGTGCCCCTAGGTTTGGGAACTATGCTCAGGGTTTTTGGTCACTTCCATGAGAATTGAGGTAGTGACACTGGTCGTGAAATTTTTACGGGCTTTAAAATGATGAAAAAGGAAAAATTTTAAAATTTAGTAGAACTAATAATTCATTTTGGACTATAAGCTATTGATCTGTGGGGTTAAAATGAGTCAGGCTAGGAATGACTCAGGATGTGCCTAGATGGACCCAAAAATATCATACCTTAAAGATAAAAAATTCCACTAAGTCCATTGGTGAAAGAATTTTTGAATTTTGATGTTGTTTCAAATTTTTGTAATTTTCGAAGTTAACATGCAAATTGAGGCAGAATGTAAATTGCCCTATTAATGGAATTTGGTTGCAAAAATTTACAAGCACGTACAAGGGATTAAATGAGGAATTTTAAAATAAATTACAAAATTTTTTGAGGTCCTTATGATTCTTAAAAATTTTTCGAAGTTTCTATCAAAATCAGGCCATTTTGAGATGGTTTATAGGGTTGTGGGACCCACCTGTACCCATCCAGCTAGTTAAGGCCCATTACACATGTCAAAACAAGGTAACAAGTGGCAAAATACACTCACAAAAGAAGAAAATTTTCTCCTCTCTTTATAGCTAGAACCGACGCCATTTAGGGAAAGAGGACCATTTTTATCCTTTTCTCTAAGCTTTTCTAGAAAAATCTTTTCACCAAAATTCACCCTTATATGTTAGGGATTTAAGGGAAAAAGAATCATGGGAAAAAGATCTTCCAAGAATTGATTAAAATTCATCCCAGGAAGCAAGGTCATATAGTATTCCAATAAGGGCATTAAGCTTGTAAGGTAAGTTATTCATGATTTTACTTGTGTTTTCTAAGGGATTTTAGAATGGGATTGGTTACCTATGACTGTTTGGGATGTAATGGAATGTGTTTGTATGGTTTTTCAGGGAATTAGAGGATAATTGGCTTGAAGAAAGGGAAGAGATTCTTCCGTGGAAGAGGACTAGAATTCTTACATTGTGAAAGCTTAGATTGGATTGGGAATCCTTCTCTTGTGATTGGGGTAAGTGAATTCAAGTATTTACTTCGTGCCTTTAAAT
>CANXYI010799990.1:0-10058 GCA_948208565.1 Hura crepitans | reverse complement strand
AAATTTAGCATAAAACTCATACCCATTTGACGCAATAAGTTTTTTTCTTTTTAGCAATCAATTTTTGTACATTAATGATGACTCGAATCCGTATATACCTTCTTGAACCTCTTACTACCACTTTGGAATCATAGCATAAGAAGTTCCCAGCAAAGTCACCAAAATGATGAGCCATGACTTTCGAAAGTATCTTGGGAGAAGTTTAGACTAAGAATAGTGGAACTTTTAAATGATTCTCTCCTATCTATAAGCGATGGGTAATCAGTAAATGATTGTTAAAGGTCCACAAGCCTTTATCGATAACCATTTTTATATCAAATTCATAAAAGAATTTAAACACGTAAAGATTATAATTCAGCTCCTTAACACTCAAACCACCTAATAGTCTCTATATACTAGTAGGTTTATTTCTTACGGATTGAAAATGTGTAACAACCCTAATTTTTGGACTGTAGTTGATTTCTTATTTAGAAATATGGAATAGGAGTATGGGGAAAGAGTAAGTTTAGAAAAAGGGGTAGATTTAAAAATTTGGAAATTAACTTATGGACTTAATTGCAAAATCGAGAGCTGAAGGGTTAAAATGAAATTTTGTCAAGTTAATCATTAAACAAGAGTAATTATTGGATAAGTTTGATTAACTAATGGAAACTAATTTTTTAAGACACATAAGAGGATGGTTAAGTGATGTTGGAGGACACTTATCATTTGTTCACTGTATATATTAGTTAAGGTTAAAAATAAAATAATTAACCAAATAAATTAAATAAGGGGAGTATTAAGAAGGTGATTAAATGAGTAAATAGATGGAAATAAAGGAAAGTTAAAGAAAAAAAGGTTGTAGAGGAATAAATGTGATATTAAAATGTATTCTTGGTTATTCTAATGAATGGAAAAATATGGGGGTTTGTGTGGTAATTTGCCAAGGGAAATTCAATCAATTGGCTTAATAAGCTGGTTCCTCATTATCACCATAAGGCACTGAAATCAAGAAAAAAAAGAAGAAGAATGAAGAAGAAGGATGGGGAATTTAAGGTTGAAGAATTGCATGCATTGAAATTATTAGAATTTATTTTATGGAGCTTTATTTTCAGTTCTAATTGGGTTATTCCAATCAAAGGAAGCTAAGATTACAAAAATAGAGGCTCTCTCAATGACAACAACATGAGATAGTGAACTTCTTAATTTATGGGTGGGTTTGGAGCTCATAATTATTTAGTTTGATGTAATTATTAGTTTATGAGTCAGTTAAGATTGGGAAATTTGATTTGTAAGAGGAATTATTTCTAAGTGGGATTTAAATTTTGTTTTTGACATTCTATCACATTCATTTGGTTGGAGGAAAATGATCTAAGGAGTAAATTTTTGCTACTTCAAATTGGTAAATTGATTATGGTTCCATTTATTTTGGACGATTAGAGTGGATCAAGATTAAATTCACGGAGAAGATGTGTATTTGAGGGTTATATCTGGGTATGTGCATAAATTGTGATTACTAATTTTCTTTGATAATTGCAAAAACTCGAAGTAGTTTGTTTCTGCAGTTTATGTTTTTATTTTTTGCAATTTTTTAAATTTAATGATAAAATTGATGTAAAGTTGTGACTTATTGGTGTGTTTCTATGAGTTTAATGCCTTAGAAATTGTGTATAATTGATTAGAAGCAAGATATGATTGATGTAATGTCCCAAAAATCCAGAATTTATGAATAATACTTATTTGGAAGTGTACAGTGATCTAGAGAGTTAGGGTTCACTAGCACTACCAGAAGAAAGCATTAATTATAATATAATTTTAGAAAGTTTCAAATGAAAAGTCATTAAAATGGTTAAAAGTGAGATGAAAGATTTCATAGAAGTGTTTTATGAATAGTGTTGTAGTAAAAGCTGAACCATAAAATATTTTATTTTTACTCAAAATGACCTGGGATTAATACAACATGATACTCAAAAATTTTAAATAGTTTATTGGCACTGAAATTTGAATTTTCAGAGTTCGAAAAGTATTTTTGCTAAGATCGGGTAAAGATAAAAAGTTGCATTTTATCAATTTTTCTCAATTTTCAAGTTTTATTTTTTAAAGGCTTGTGGATTATAATTAATATGATTTTTAGGATTTAATTGGATGATAATTGGCCTTAAGGATGATTAAAAATGAATTTTTGGGAGAAAAAAAGGGGAAATAATTATTTTTTCATAAGTATAAAAAAAATAAAATTTTGGTCAAATTTTCATTTTTCTTCTTTTTCTTTTCCTCTCCTCCATGGCTGATGACTTTGAGCTCTTCTACACTATTTTTTATCATGCTTTAACATATTTTCACCATAAATTATATGATTAAACCATAAAACAAAACCTTCATGGCCCCGGGACGCATAATCAAGCATAATTTTTGAGAAAAATCAAAAGATTTGGTTTTTTAGAGACTTGAGTGTATAGTGTCAAGGATTCCTTCGAGTAAGATTTTTTGGATTTTTACATTTTTCTAACATGATTTTGAGACCCATAAGCATGCTGTAGAAGTCGATTTTAAGTTTCGATACATATATCTTTTTTTATGGATTTTTTAGTATGGATTATGTAATATGTGCAGATACAAGTGAGAAGAAGAAGGGCAAAGGCAAAGAGACAGTGTGATACGAGCTTTTAGGGTGCAAATCGACTTGTTTATAAGTGTAATCGAAGTAAATAGTGTAAATTGTGAAAAACCCCAATTTAAAAGTATGCAAAATTGTGTATGTTTATATGATTTGTGTATGTTATGATGTGAATTAGAATGTAATGATTTCATGTGATTGTATAAGCATGCTTTGATGTTATTATTATGAATGAATGATAAAGTAAAGGTTTTTAGGCTATGGTGTCCGAATGGTACATATGAGATGTACTAAGTATGTCGTGTTTGTTTATGGATATTATGTTAATTTATGATGTTATTGCCATATGATGTTATTGTCATATGAAATGTGATAATGTAACATGAAATTGCACGAGTGTATGTTGTATGATGGAAATGGCCATGTTTGATTGTAAAACATGTTATGGCCAAAAGAGGATTTTGGTGTGTGTTTGAGGATGTGTAACACCATTAAGTCATATTTGTGTGATATGCAACATGTTGGAATGATCTTACATCATAATTGCATGAATGATAATGAACAAGGCATGATGTTATTAATATGAAAACTTGAGTAACATAAGAAGTCTATGTTGCTCAGGATGGTTTATGAAAGGTAAAAAGGGAAGGTGCATTATGATGGATTTTATATGATCTCTAATGATGGAAAATTGTTCATGACACGTGAAATGTTTGGCAACACATAATCATAACAACAATATAACATGTTTTCCCTATTTAGTCATTAGTTGTCCAAACACTTATAAAATTTACTTCATTATGATGATGAAATTACAAGGAAATGGTGAATAGCCTGTATAAGTAAACAACTTAGATTGGATAGGTTAACCAATCAACTTAGGGTTTTAGTAGCTGCGAGGGTACTTTAGTACCTATACACGTCTCGGGCACGGATTTACTAACCCTTGGGTCTGATATGCTGATATATGGATCTAATGAGCAGACCTAAGGGTTTATGGAGCTGACTTCTGGGTCTAATGTGCTGATCTAAAAATTTGAGGAGTAAACCTACATCTGTGGAGTTAACCTTCGGGTCTGATGTATCTGGGCTTTTGTAGTGCTGAGGACCTCAGTGGTCTAATGTGTCACCATTATTTAGTAGAGTTTGCATGTTTTCTTAGCTATGGGCAAAACAAATAAAGTAATAAGAAAATAAATTATAATTTGCTTACATGCAAGTATATACTTTATGTATGATGTGTGTTGAAGAAGCCTATATTTCTGCATTCATGTTTGATAATGCATACATATTTTATATTATGTTTGCATCACATGAGATTATATTGTTTAACATGCATCATTATATGCTTGAGAATGCATGGATTATATATGTGTGTGTGTGTATATACATATGTATATATGTATACACACACACACACACACACACACACACACACACACACACACACATACACAGACACATATATATATGTGTGTGTGTGTGTGTGTATCACACTATAGTTACTTTGATTACACCACTAAGTAATTGCTTAGCACATCTCGTGTTTGCAATGCATAAGTACAAAGAACTGATAAGCAAAAGTTTTGGGATGATAAGGATATTAGAAGAAAACTCTTCTTTTGGTATTTTTCCAATTATATAAAATGTGATGTATGTATATTAAAGCCACTCATAACTTGTTTTTAAGGGAATAGGCCTAAAATGTGATGTATAATAATATCTTAATGATTTGAGTGTGTTGTTTCATAGACCACAAATGATTATAACATTTTGGTTTATATAATATCTCTTCCTATTGTGTGAAAGTGGTTGTTGTGATGTGATATGCTGGAGCGATTAGAAGATCACAAAAGTATGCTTTGAGTATGATGATGATTTAGAAGTGTATTTTCATGCAGGTTGTGTTTTGATTTGGGGATAATGTCCCAGTGTAGCCATTATGCTATCAGATTTATGACACGATAATTCTCCAGTAGTTTCAATGAGAATTTTGTATATGTGGTTTTCGACATATAAGGATTTTGTTTTGTTTTAAAAGTTTACATATGTTTAATAGTTCCATAAAAGGGTTTTAAATTATAAGGGTTTATCAAGGTTGAGTTCGGAAAGTGCTTTATGTGTCATCTTTATTCGGGTCCAACAAGCGAATTCGAGTAAGGGGTGTCACAATATCTACATAATTGGTTTTGAATGTGTCAAGAAATTCTGCATTTTTTAGTGAAAGCCAAGTTTTGAATTTGCCTATCTGCAAGCCTAAAAGCCGTGACCCCACTATACCAGTTTTGGAATTTTGAGGTTCTCACTGTCATGACCCCTCAACAACACCTAAAATTTATGTTCTTCTACACTCAAATTGAATGATTCTAAAGGGGGTTTTCATTTGCATTTATTATCAATGTTTCCTAAAGGTACTTTTAAAATATTTTCAACTAAATTCATTTAAATAAATTTGCAGTTTAGTCATGGTTTCTAATTTTATTTATCAAGTAAATGATCTAATTCCTTCTAAAGGGAAAGTAAGAAAGGTTGAAACAAATAAGGCAAGCCTATTTTGTAAAATAAGTAAAATATAAGGATTATCTATAATATAACCTCTGAATTTGCTATATTAAATATCCAAAGGAATATTTAGTAATCCCTTGAGCTTGTTAAGTTTTTATGGCATGACATGATTTATGCTTGAAAATATAATTTGATTTATATTAATAACATAAACAATAATGTCTTATAGCATATAGGTCTATGCTAAGTATTTGAGTATTTAAAGAGATATTGAAATCATTGATATTGTAATTTAATATGTGATTTTAGAATAATATTTTATTATGTAATTCTATATACATTATGGAAACATATTATGCATGTGTGATTGGAAGTGCATGATAGTGCAATTGTTATTTTGAATTACTATATATATAAATCATAGACATGATGTTTAATCTATGCCATTTTGAATAGCATATTAAATGAGACTTTGATTTGAGTTTTGTTAGCATGAGATACCTAAATAAAGAAATAAAATTTTTATATTTAGCTTATAAGTAATGAAATGTTATTAGAAATAGATATGATGTAAGTAATTCATCAAAATAACATGAACTATCTTAATGACAAGGAAATACTATTGTTATTATATATGAGCATAATTATTGAAAAGTGAAGTAATGCCATGAATGGGCGATTGTTAAATGTTTGTTACTTTATTGTGAGTACATTATTGACATCTGATAATGACTAAAGCAATATTTTTGAGTGAATTACAAGTGAATGAGAGTATTAATATTATGCCTATGTATCCTTAAACTAACGCTGTAGCATTGGAATAAGTTGGCATGCCACTAGGGCAATAGTAATAGTGCACTACACTAGTTTTATTACGGATGTAGCTATGTAAGCTCTGTAAGCACTGCACAATTTATTATATTATGCGTACAACTACGTAAGCCTGGAGGATACCGTACAACTATTATTGAGTGGGCACAACCATGTAAGCTTGAAGAGCACTATGAAACTGAGTTCATTGATGTGTGGGTATGGACACATAAGTCCTCGGACAACGTAAAACTCGTTATCCAATCTATAGTAGTCTTAGAATACATTGGGTAATATAAAGTAAACAAATAGGAAAAGATATAAATTCTACATGGCTAATTGCTTCATATTGCTCGTGTTTTCATTACTTAAGATAATTGTTAAAATTATTATGAATTGTATTGTCATGTATTTCATTTAATAATGTTGTGACAGTATAGATCATTGACTGAGCTAGAGGTATAGGTAAAAGTAAGCATCGTATGATTATAAGGCATAGGTAAGTTTAATCATGTTTTGAAATCTAATATGGTTGCACTCATATTTATACTTGAAATAAACCAGGAACTGATGATTAAATGATTAAGAGCTAGGAAAAATTAAACACGTGCAATAACTAATATCAAAGGAAAGGTGTTAATTGTAAGTTAAGTTCTAACGATCTGGATTATACATATGCAAATTTTGATATTAGTAATGTGTTAAATTGAACCTAGACCTTATGAAATCATGTTGTATGTTCTAAAGTATAATGAAGTAGATATATTGGAGTAACCACAAAGAACTAGACTATATTAAGATATAAAGATAAGTAACTAGATTTGGCTAAGGATACTTAGTTAAGAATATAGACATATAAGCTAAGTTGGTAGCTATAAATAAATGGCAAACATGTTTAGGAGTTAAAAAGAGTTCAATGCATGAAAATATGAAAATTTTGGCAAGTGAATGATGACATGAATATGGTGATATAGTACATATAAATTTAATATACCAAATGAAATTAACACTAATATAAATAAAAAAAATAAAAATGTTATATTAGTATAAAACATATAACATATAAATGTCATTAATTACATGCTTGTATTACGTTTTACATGGAAATTTTGACTTTATCGCAACTGAATTTAAAAGAATAAGTCATAATTTTGAGAAAACCCAAAATTTCAGGAAATCAAATTAGAAACATTATAAAGATGACAAAATTGTTTGTATTGTATGAGTTAAGCATGTTTATTAGATGCTATGATAATTATAGTGATTATATGATTGTTTAAATTTATAAAATTTTGCAAAGTTTAGTTTATGTACCACTAAGCAAAGTTTTTCTTAGTGCAGGGTGTTTTCCATGTTAGGTGGTAAATTGATCATCAGGATAAGGGAGCAATCACAAAGTAGGACTCATAGTTGAGAAATAAAAGCATCTCATGAATATTTTATTATGATTAATTTCTATTAATCAAATGTATTATTTATGTTAAGTTTGTGTTTTGAGATATGTGTTCCTAAAGTTATGATTGGGATATGCATCAATTAGCTATTTTCAATGTGTCAAATTTGGGTTAGATATTTTAAACCCATTATTTATATTCTAAAAACTCTGATTTTCTAGTTTCCTTAGGATGTGATTTACATGTTTATACACACACACACACACACACATACATAAAGGTTACATGGGAATGAGGTTGTTAATTGAGATAAAGTTTTACACTTGTTAGTAAGACGTTGCATTTATGATATGTGTCCTTAAAGTAGGATGTTAAAGGTTCTTGTATGAAACAATTGACATCTAGTTTGGGTTGTATATGTGGTGTTCTTCTACAAGTTGAGTATTTTAGGTAGTACTCTAGACAATTATTATGCTACCGAATTATCAACATAATAAACCTCTTATGTTAAAAGTTTGTGAAGAAAACAAACAATTATCGAAAGACCTTAAATAGAAAAGAAAGATTTTTATTAAAAAGGTGTTAAAAAAAAAGAAATTTTTCTGATTCATTATTCTTACATGCTTCTATATTGAGATCATATGTAGGTGTGAAGTTGTTTGTTTGCATCTTAACATCACTTTATCGGGTTCTGTAGTGGGATGGATATTAGGATGTTACAAAATGAATAATAGCCTTGGTGAGAAAATGACTCACAAGATAAAATTAATAGTTTTAGGATGCAACCCCATCAATCTCATCCAATTTCTAACCCTTCTTCTCAAACTCACTGGTTGAAAGGCTCGCAATATTTGGCTTTATCACCATAGATAGTGAATCCACCAAAAAATGTGCTACAAAAATAGACTAAGGAAAGAGAACAATGTGCCACTTAGAGGCAAACTAAGCTATACATTAATATCTCCATGTAAGAATGATATAAGAAATAAAGGAATCATTATTGATAACACCCTAAATCATATAAGAGAAAAGCAATTCGACCACACCCGATTTGACCTTGTTGCATGTGCTTGAGTTTAGTTTGACTAGGCATGTGTTGTAAAACTCGTATAGACATATGCATGTCTATCTTATATAGGCTTATGCATAATAAGCCATTCTAGGCTTTGCCCAACCATGCATGAACCACAGTACAGATAAAATATCCCTTATACAAATCTAACATGCAAAGTTAACCACATAAGTTAAGCTTAACCTCGATCAAGGTGATTGAGGAACATGTCAATGGAAACATATAAATACCCTCTCAAAAATCAAGATAACACATTGGAATACTCTCAATCTCTCTCTATCCTATTTTAAGCATACGCCAACTTAAGCATTAAAATTTCCTTTCCTAGTCTATCTGAGGTGTATCTTTCTTATAGGAATAATCAATTACATAAGATTTGATTCACACTTGCTAGTTCGATCGAATTGACACTCTGCCAAACCAAGATTTACCATTTGGTACTTTTGCTAAGAGCTCAATATAGTGGATCTACCATGCCCATCAGAATAGAATGAGACCTCAGGGCGTGATCATCTTTTTATCTTTCAAGAATCTAATAAGGAGCCTCCAGTAACAAGAACACCTATCACCTTGAAGAGACTACAACAACTGTTGCAAGGTTTTAAAAAAGGTATATGTTTAAAAATCATTAAGGAACTACGATATGAGAGGAGGGGAGAAGTAGCATCTAAAATAAAGTGAGACAAAGAATTTTAGTAAAGATCAAAGTCACATTCTAGGTCCGCTAATAATGAGTCTAGGATAAGAAAATCCAAAAGAGGTAAAAAAGTAAGGCACAAAGTGAGGAAGATAAGTAGAAAGGTAAGAATCCAATTAAATACAAAGATGAGTTTAACAATATTCTCATTAAAGTCATTAGAGGTTCAAGCTTGGATACCCTAAAAAGCCATATTATGATAGGAACATGGATTAACCACTTGCAATAAAGATACGAGAAGTTCATTCCCTTATCATTTTCATGAGATAAAGATGAAGAAATACAAGGGATGATCGAACCCACATAAACACCTTTTAAAGTTAGTACCCTAATACACATGCAAACCTTTAATAATGCTCTAGTTTATAAAGCATTCCCTGCTATGTTAATAGATGATGCTTTAAACTAGTTCTATGATCTAATCTATGATCATTCACCTCCTTCAAGATTTGTTATTTAAATGAGAGCTAAGAAAATTGTGATTGATTTACAAGGTATTATACAGGGGCATTACAAAAGCCTATGCAACTTTATTAAAAGATACTAGAAAGTGGCCTTCGATAGTGAAAATTTAAATAGCAAACTAGCAATTGTGACCATGATCAATAATGTGAGAAACATGTGGTTGTACAACTCATTGATGACAAATAACTTTGCTAATTTTGCAAAACTAATAGACTAAATGAAATAGTATGTAGCCTTTAATGATACAAACAGGGGCTAAAGGGTGATATAACCTCGACTACACATGGAAAAAGAGCAAGATCCCTTCGCATAAGTCATTCATGAAGAAGCACATCAAAGAAAAGCCCCCAAAGACACCATTCCTTAAAGAAAAGTTCATTTACAAGAAGAAAGGAGGAGAAAGGATGATCAACCACCCAGCAGAAAAATTTCACACCATTAAACACTAACCCTCTAAAAATCCTAATATGGATTAAAAGCAATCATGACAAAATCAACTGATTGAAAAAATAGAGCAAA
>CANXYI010799748.1:0-10939 GCA_948208565.1 Hura crepitans | reverse complement strand
TTTAGAATGTGCACAGCATGCTAAGATGTGAACTATGGAATTTGGGTGTGGAAATCACCATGGATTGTGTAATTTTGCTTGTACCCGTGAGTTATCATGAGTGGTTTCTAGGAATGTTACTTTGTACCTTAGCCATATTAGCTTAGAATGAAATGTTTATGAGTACATTTGAGTTCATGGCATGTAAATGTGATTGAATAATGTTATCATATGTCATGGAATGGAAATTGAGTCCATTTTTCTCTAAGTACCTGAGAGCTTAGTCATGGCATGTTGACATGAAATTTAAAGTTGTTAAGTATTAATTAAGTACATTACTTTGGCTTCATTATTAATATGAAATGGCTATGGAATTAGCTAAGTATATGACATATTGATATAATAATATTTACTTAAAAATGTGTCTTGAAATGGCTAAGAAAGATGTGGACTAAAACATGTAGCTGAAGCTTGAAATAATGACTTAAAAAGTGGCTTCAAATGAGCTATTAAATTGAACCTTACTTGTGCACTTGAGGGGCTAGATTTGAACTATGTATATGGATGGCTTTAGTGCCTATGATTTTTACCATGGAGTTGGCCCAGTTATAGTTGGCTTTGTGCCCAGAAAAGTACTTAAAAGGACATTGAAAACTGAGTTAAATTTGGACTTAAAACAGTCCTAGAAATTAGCTTCAAAAGTGGTCGAAATGACCTATAATTGTCTAATTGATCCATACCTGAACCAAAATTGTCACTGGATAGAAAGTATTACCTTTTTAAGTAGAAATTCCATGATAAATTATAACATATGATACCTTGACTTTTAGTTATAGCAAACATAAATTTTTTGATGGAATTTTACCCGATAGAGCCAAAATATGGCTATACCAGTCTGAAAAAAATTTAAAGTATGAGATAAAATTTTTAACTATCTATTTTTGAAAATTAAATATTATAAGAATATTTTTAGTCAATAAATGAATTTAAATTGAGCTACTTGGCCCATTAGTTAGACATCCACTAGATGGGTTGACCAGTCAACTAAGGGTTTTGTAGCTGCTAGTTGTCTAATATTCAAACAATCATTATTATTGGTGGCTAAAGAGGTCTATGGATTGATCTTCATTATGTCACCCAGTTATTGATGGTATTCATTAGTGGCTGGAGAGGTTTATGGACTGATCTCCATTATGTCACCCAGTTATTGATGATGATGATGATTTGTGGCTAGGGAGGCCTGTGGGCTGATCTTTATTTTATCACACAACTACTTTTACTTGTGTCTAGAGAGACTATAGCTAATCTTCATTATGGTACACATGCTGGTGTAGCCACAAAGGTCTAGAATAGGGACCACTGCACCAATTTATTTTCCCTCCAAATATAGTGTCTTAAAGTGTCGTCTTCCTAGTCAGGCCAATGAAGTAAATTAAGTAATAAGCAGAATAATTTTGAAAGATAAAGTTTAAGCTTATTTGGATGACTTTTTCAATGAAAGTGGTAAAAATACAGTAAAAGGGCATTTTAGTCATTTTTCACATATGTTGCAAGTAAAGTGATTTTTGTAAAGTATGCATGTTAAAGTAATAGTACTTACTTTAAATGATTTATCTGAGTTAAAAATGCTATTTCAGACTTTATAAATACCTTAAAGGTATTTTAATAATTTGGCACCCCTGTGTATAATTAAATTATATAATGAAGTAAAATCATTTCTTAGACAGCATAGGTATGTAAAGGATATAATGCCATGATTAAAATGCTTTAAGTTCACCACTGAGTATCTTGTATACTCAGTATACCTATTTTGGTGCGCAAGTACATAATAGTGGGAACTTACTTCATAAAGCGTGACAATAGTGGTTTAAAGGATACAAGTGAAGGATTGTGATGTAATTATTGTACAATTTTGATATCCCTAGACCTATATGGGAATTGGGTAGAAATATGTATGTAAGCTATGGACATGTAATGTATTTAAGTTAATATAACTTGTTGATGTAAATAATAAAGTATTTCTATATGCTCTTTTTGTGAATGTATAACACAAATGTGATGTGTGATGTTGATGTGAGCCTGAGGCTCTATTTATGCATGTTTTATCTATGGCCTAAGGCCTGAGTTTGATGTATGTTAAATAATCATGATGATAGGCTGAGAATGGGGGACTATATAGATCTAGGATATGTGCTAAGTAATGCTTATAGAAGTGTGAAACAAGCTTGTTTTCATTTTGGGATAAAACCCGAGCAGTTGTTATGCTATCAAATTTTTAGGTGGTACTTGAGTGTTATTAGATTTCCTTTATTATGATTGAACCATATTGATTTTAACCTAAATGGATTATATGAATTGACTGAAGATATTTTGGAGTTAGATAGAATGATCTCGTGTGGCATTGGTAAAAGTTAAACGAATAACCTTGGGGGAAATTTTAGGATAGATGAGTTGGTAGGAAGTGCATCGCTTATTGGGTTTCTTTGAAAATCTAGTAAGGGGTGTCATAAAGGGTGTTATAACATGAATAAAAATGAGTTTTTTTTAAAAAAATTATCGATACATGTATATGCAAAAATGGTCATTCTTTATATATGTATGACATTGTAATGTTAAACTAGTGGTCGCATGAATGAGATCATTAGTTTAATTTCCATGGCCTACATGGATTCAATCATGCTTCTTTTAAAAGTATGCTTGATTATGTGGAAATTTCAAGATTTATACCTAAATGATGAAAATCATGACTTATGTATATGGAATGTTAGTAAATATGATGCTTGGCATTTGTGTATATGAGAAATGCCTTATCCATGTCAAAATAATAAAAAGGGATATGTGAGTGATGCATAATGTTCAAATGCATGCTCAATCCATACATGAACATTAGAGACCTATTTCTACCTAGGATATAGGAGTTTAAGATACTTTGGCATGCTAAATAGAAGACACTATATATCTACCATCCTTTGTGTCCTCGACTACCACCGTATAGTTTTTAGCACCTTTGGGCAGGTGTTAATGCCAATCTTTATATCCAATAGATACCACCATTTTCTAACCATAGGTACCACTATTTTGTGCTAGTAAGCACCACTAAGGTGTGACTGATGTAATATCCATCGTATCAATCCCTTATCCTAGCAAGTATTATAATCTATGAATAAATGGGTAATGATGAGAAAAAAGTGCTAATGAAAATAATAAAGTATCTATATGAAAAGCACGTGAGTTGGCATGAATTATACTTATGATCCTTGTATGAGTTTGAGTGTATTAAGATTTTGAGTATGTAATGCCATGATGTTAATGATGATAATATATTGTGAGTACTTATGAGAACAAGTATGATGATAAATAGTTATGCTATGATATACTTGTGATGTTATTAGTATATGCATGGAAATCTAATGGTATTATTACTTGAGAACTTGTTTAAATTTGTATATTCTTTCTCTTTATATTTATTAGTTTAGGTAACTAATAAAGTTATCTAGGTTAAAAGTACTCACTGAGGATTCCATCATCAGTGTATTTTCTTAATTCATAAGTTCAGTAGATAAAGGAGTAAAAAAGAGGGATAACCTATAATAGCCACATCAGAAGCTTTCTAGTGTATATACATGTTGCATAGCATGGTGCAATTGATCATTTCATGCATCAAAGACACTTTTATGTATTTCTTTTGTTGTTAGGCTTGTAAAGCTGTGGTTTGTAATTAAAGAGGCTATTGTTTTTGGTTATGTATTTTAAAGATGTGATGTGTATGCATAAAGTAGATGCGTATATAGTTTCTCTAAGATGAATGAGCTTGAATCATTTTTACGTATGTGTTTTCAAAATTACTTGTGAAATGATGGGTGATTGAAAGTAGTATAGGATGTATATTGTATTATAGAAGGGTTTTCTCAAAATGTTAATTTTTTTTATTTTAAGTCTAAACAACCGTTATGCTATTGGATTTTCATCAAAATTAAGGTTTTCTACATTATGAATTTTAAACGGTTTTTGCAATAAGAAATGAAGCATGTTTTTAAAGTTCTAAAAATGTTGTCAACTAATACTTGTAAAATGATGTTTATAAAAAAGATGTCTCTTGTATTTTTAATATGCTTTATACTATCATAACCATGAGCACCTAAGCTATGATATAAGTTAAGGTAGCATGCCATATCTAGTTCTTATAGAAATGGTAAAGGTGTTACAAAACCACTTGACTTTTTGACACTTAGGTAGTCTTGATGTATGGATAGATACCTCTCATGACTTGTACACACATGAATTATTAATGGGGAATTAATTATAGATTCAATGTGATTAAACCATAAGAGTCCTAGTTGAACTAGGATTTTATTCACTATGTATTGCCAATGTGCTTCGAAAACCCATAAGGCCTCACACTAAAAGAGTTGAGATGAGAATCAAAGTGTTTAAACATTTAATGATATTAGATATAATTGAAAAATGAAGAAATGAGAAAGAAAAACAACAATTGGGCTTAAAGTCCAATTGGCCTAGCTTGACCTAAATTAGGGTTAATAGGGTTAGGCCTTGAAGGCCCAATTATGGTTGTATGTTTGATTTGACACCCTTTTAAATGTTAAAAGGCTCATAAATCAAGCCTAATACTGATCTAAATTAAGGCCTAGAAGAGTCTCAAAAGGCAATCATTACAAGCCATATATGCAGATGCGTGTAATCCCAAAATTGGATGCATAGTCTATTATGAGGCCTAATTTGTAGGCTTCTAGATGGGTGGGCTAGATCACATTTTTATGTGTTAAAAATCTAACCTAAAGGTGTCATTTAGAGTATAAATATCATACTTTGATCAGCCAAAAGGAATGCCATTAAAACCCACTTTTATGTATACACCCACTTTATGTAGAATAGATAGTTTTATTTTCTTCTCTTCTTCCACTTGAATACCTTACTAACATATAGATATTCAAGTGTTCTCCCATTTTATGTTTGTGTGGATACCTTGAAGGTGTTCCTAAGAGGATCATTGTTTTTTGTGACAACCCAATAAGGTGAACTAGAAGGAAAAGAATTATATACAGCTAACTATAATCTTTCTATGCTGTTATTTTTTATTATCTGTCTATGTTTCAAAACTTTGAATGAACCTCCATTATTCAGTTTTTACAAAAAAAAATAAAATAAAATTCTATTGTGCTAGACTCATAGAAACCAATAATGGTATTAAAGCCAAGTTCCATCAAAGATTTAAAGTAATTGAAAATATTGATTATGGTAAAATATATATAAATGTCGATTTTTGAAAATGTTGGTTCTATAGTGGTTCTATGATTTTTATTTAATCACTTAGATCATATTAATGTGATTAATTTTGATTTTTCATGTTTTAAAAATCAAATCTTGATAAAAAAATATTTTTAAAATTTGTTTTGCATAAGAAAAACTCCTTTATATGCATAGACAAGTATATGTGCATAGGAGATGGCTTATATCTTGTTTTTGCTACCACTATGATTTGATTAAAATTTTTGTAATTTGATAAATTGTATGATGATTTTAATTTTAGTCATATTGTGTATCAAAATTAAATTCAGAAAAAATGGTAAATTTATAAAACACATATCCAGATTTTTTAGTGGGTAAGAACTAATTAATGGGCAAATGTTGTACAGTGTATTTTATTTATTTTCTAATAATTTTATAATTAATTTTTCATAAATATGAGATTTTTGTGATTTAATTAAAATTTTTTATATGGTAAAAATTATTTACACATGAATAAGATTCATAAATTTGCTTGATTGTCAAGATTGTGCAACAATTGTATTGTGTAATGGAAATTTTGGTCAGTCAGGTTTGCCATGGTTTGAACAACTCAAAGGGCAATTTGAGTTGATAAAAATCATTAACATAGATTTAAAAAGGTAACAATAGCTACTAGAATTTATCCAAATTTTTTTGTATTATTTTCAGAGTCTGAGTTACAATCAGTTTTACATTTCACTTCGAATTCGATTCCTAATAAATTACCACTTAAAGATTTTTAATTAAAATTAAAATTCAATTGGAATGGATTTTTATTTTTTTGGAAATAAATGATAATTAACATATTAAGTTAATTATATTAAATAAAAATTTGAAAAATCCAATTAAATATGGATAAGATGATTTTTATCATTAAACGTTCAAACCCTATGTGGAATTGAATTCCTAGTAAGATTTGAATTCTAATCTTTTAATTTTAAATTCTAATTTTATTAAGGCTTCAAATTAAAGATAAGGATTAGATTTTATTCTAATCTAGATTGGATAAGTGTTATATAATTTGGTAAGGATAAAAGAAGATAAAACCTATCTAGTTTCTAATTTGATTTGGAATGTTAACTCTAAATGATACTTGTAATCTTTATTTGTTTTAAATTTCTAATTGGATTAGAACTCTAGTTAATAGAGTGATGTGATTTAATATTTAGTATGATTAAATAATTAAATTATATATTTAATGTTGATTAAAACTCCATAATTACAAATAAGCATAAGCAATTGATCAAGATGATGAACCTAACTAGTTTTATAAAAAGTTATAATGCTAGTAAAATACCATAATCAACATTTTCAAGTTTTAATACTTATAGTGTATTAGAATGCATGCTAAAGGTGTATGCTTTGGCATGATGACTAGTTATGGATTATGACTAATATGATTGATCATGGTTGCATGGATTATTTTGTTTTGGTAAATTGGGCCTGCATGTCCTAGCCTCTTTTCTCAATTTCTATCATATTTCTTTTCTCATCTAACTCCACTCACATGTAATATGAGGTTTTCTATACAATGATTATGTAATTAGATTATATAGGATAAGAATAGGAAGAAGAAATCCATTGAGCAAATGGAGAAAAAAGCCAAAGCAAGGATAGCCAATAAAGAAATAGTTAGAATAGTTTTAATTATTTCTTTATTAGGTTTATAATTCATGCATACTACCTAAGGCCTAGCCCAAATTGTTTCCTTTGGCTTGGGAAATCATTATAGTGAAAGTCCATAACTAGGTTATATATTTAATGTGATTAAATTTATATGTCTGATTTAATGTGATTAAATTTGTATGTGCATGCCAAAGTATGTTGAAACCTATTGCATTTGCATATCAAAACATGAAAACCATATACCATGAGGCCTAAAAAGAAGAAATCCCTCAATAAATATTAAAACTTGCTAGCCTTTGATTAATATAGTTTAAACTAGAGTTCTCTTTAGTATTGTGTTGTTAGGCATGCTCCAACATATTATAGACACTGGGTTATAGGTCTCCTGAGTTTAGATTGCCTAATGATGAAAAAGCTCAGAGTTCCTAAAAATTAAAACTTTATTGTTCGACCAAAAAGGTGCTTCTCCAGGCCAAATGGGCCCTTTTTTAAACTTATCAAAGCATCTTTGACTAGACTCTATCCCTACTTAACAAGCTCATAGTGGGAATCAAAATTGTATAAAAATGGGGATCTATAGTGGTGTTAAGAGCTCAAGCCTATCGTTGCCCAACACTTACCCCAAAAAAGGGCAAAGCCCCTTGTGGTATAGAGTTATTGACAAGAAAAAATGGTTTTGAAATATTTTAAAAAGGATTTTTTTTTATAATTTAAAAGTGTTTCTTATAGAATTCTACCATTTTAAATAAAACAATGCCATTTTGAGCTCTATCAAATAACAACTTTATGTCTTCCTAAAACGGCCATTTCAATAGTTCTCAAAATGTTGTTGTTTCAAGTTTTTTATACTGAGTTAAGATCTACAATTGGCCATATGAAATAACTATTTGCCAAAGTGAAATGTCCATTTTACCACGAAGAAATAGACGTTTCATGGCTTTGATTTTGAGTATAAATTATGAATGTCTCACCTATTGCAGAGGTCAACTTTTTTTAGTAAGTATACACTCATATATGTGAAAAACTCTTTTTAAACACCAAATTGCTTTTTTTTAATCGAATTTTTAAAGTTATTATTTGTTTTTTCTCTTAAGTTAACTAAAGGCAATTATACTCAATGGGTCGGCTAGTTTTTTCTCTTCTTTCTTCCTTTTTTTCATTTATCTACCAGTCAGGCCTAATGTATCTATCTACCAATTAGGTATAATGTCTCTATTTTTTTATTCATCTTCTAGTTAAATGAGGTAATCTTATTCTATGTTTATTTTCTTAATTACCCATCTACCAGTTGGATGTGGTAGCATTATTTTTTTTTCTTATCCATTTACTAGTTAGCTAAATATTTCATTATCTGTCTACTACTAATATTATGCTCTTTTTATTTCTCATTCAATTTTTTTCATTCCTTTCATCATCCATTTACTAGTTAAATGGGATGGTTTAATTAACCATATGTTTTTCATTTATTTCATTATTTATTTTATTTGTGTTCTTCCATAATTTTATTATTTCATTCATACTAACATATAGGTTTATTGTGGATGCGAGTTATTTGCGATATTTTAGAGTTTTTACCTAATCAGTTTAGATTTTCCTTTTATCAAATATTCATTGAGGATGATCCTTTATTATTCTTTCTCTTTTTTACCTTTATCATTTTTTTATTATTATTGGTTAGAATGTATCATAGGCTATTTCAATGAAATTTCTATTTTTTGGGTTAGAATGTATTTTAAGTAATTTCTTTGTAACTTTATTTTTAGTTAGATTGAATTTTAGGTAATTTTCATGTAATTTTATTTGGACTATTTCCCTATATTTTCCATAATTGTTGTAATAGGTACGAATTTATTTTTACCCACTATAAAAAAAATAATCAAATTGATTTCTACTCAATTAATTAGTGTTTTCTAATAAAATGGGTTTTTGGTTTTTTCTTTAATAAAATTCACAATAATAAAACTTGATTTCTAAAAAATTCGCATGCGAGAACAAAATTTCTCAAAAATAACTAATGACCCAATCCAATGTATGTTCTTCTTTAGTTTCATGTATTCCTTTTATGTTTATTGATATACTTATTTTATTATGCTTCTAGATGGTTGAGTTTTTATTTTAATCCCAAAAATTGCTTTTAGAAAAGGATGAAATTATGAATTTAATCTAAAATTCTATATTAACTTGTGGTATAAATGAGAGTGGGGTTTTGAATTGTTCTCTGATTTAGCCTTACAAGGTATTTTTGAACTTTGTTTGGGTGGCGACTCCTAACTTGTGGTACCCAACTCGCACATTCTAGGTGATCTAATAAGAATGGCTTAGGATTCCTTGAATCTCTTTCTTATCTTTCAAGATTTGAGAAGTGAGATTTAAGTTGAGTCTTTGGTCATTTTAGTTTGACAAACCTTAAAAAGAAAGGTCATAAATAGTAGCGACTCTATTATGGACATCACAAGACCATGCTCCAAAAGTACCTCAATTTAATACATAATTGGTGTTTTGAATTTATAATATTATCTTTTTTCCAAAATTGCATTACACGTTAGAGCCTTAGAATAAGTTAGGCATCCATTTTTACCCCTATTTCCATTTCAAAGTATAAACTCTTCATCCAATTTAAGGGATTTTAAGAAATGACATCAAATCAAAGCCTTGTACCTATAAGTTATATCAAATGGTGAAATAATTAATTTTATGCTCATAATGAGATAGACCCATTATAAAGAGACTATACTTAGATGATAATAACTTGCATAACCTATCAATGAGCCCACGTAAGGACCAATAGCAACCTCCCTTAAGTCTTCTAATAAAATTGCATTATGTGTGATGTAGGCATATATCTATGAAATATGATTTAATCATTCCAAAATGTTGTTAAACCCATTATGCCATTTTAACTAGAATGAGCGAAGCACCACATTTTGGTTTAGTTGAACATATCCAACATTTATATGCCAAACTTTTTACGTGTATTTTTTATGTAAGTGTTATAATGTTTAACTCTCCATTGTTTATTATTTAAACTTGTCGAGGTCTCTGATGTACCACAGGTGAACCCTCTTAAGTGAAAAGGGTGCAAGGTTCTTGCTTGTGTTTGTTGTTATAAACATTACATGTATATGCACTTTGTGCATCCTTATGTATATACACATTTCATTTATCATTGCTAACCCTCTATTTTGTAGCCCTAATATATCCTCAAGCAAATTTGGTTTGTGGTCCAAACTAGAGAATAGTTCAAAAAGAGATCACTTTTACTGTGAACTGTATAGAAATGGTAGGACAAATAAAAAACACCCTTTTATATAAGATATGGATGCCAAGCTAGATTAGAAAGTGATGAGTTTAATGATGACCATGGTAGCCAGAGCATTATCCAAGGTTATTCCTACTAATACTACCTCCTACTGAGGTGCCATTAGTTATGCCCGTGGGTAAGACAATAGCTTTTGGGGGAATCTATACAAAGAAGAAAGCCAGTGGTTCAGGCGAGAAAGTAAAAGAGGCTATTTACTTTAACCCAAAGTATGAATTCTATGAAGATCTTAAAGATAAAGAGGGGAAAGAGGTGGTTTGTAAAGCCAAAGATTCTGTAATGAAGAATCTAAAAGAGAAAATGAAAGCAATAGCATGACTACTCACTCTAGTTAAAGGGTTAGATCTAGATGAGCTCATATTAGAATCAAAAGAGTTATTGCACTCCAAATTTAAGATGATAAAAATGCCTAAGTTTGATGGAATGATGGACCTGACAGCTATTGTTAAGTAATACACCACCGTGATAAGCAATATTGAGCTTAATGTAAAGTAAAAAGAAGTCTGTTTTAGCCTTATATTGTAAGGGAGAGATATAGATTGGTACCATGGACTCGAGAAGAAGGTGAAAGTGTAATGCCCTGACTTTTGAAATGAAAGAGAGAATAAATATATTAAGAAGAAATAAAAATTAAACTCCACTAAGGAAATGACAGTGGTGTTTCTCATGAAACATAAATAATTTTTTTAATTTATCTTTTAGACTGTTCTATAAAGACACTAAAGAAAA
>CANXYI010799631.1:0-10930 GCA_948208565.1 Hura crepitans | reverse complement strand
TTGAGTAGCATTCGAGCACTTTATGCAGGAAATTAAAATTACAATAACATATATATAGATGCAGCAAAGGAATTAAAACCCATGACAATTCCACTGTCTACTTGTTTGCCTGAATCAACTTGGATATGGTCTCCTGATCAGTATTAAAGGCCTGAGCAAGTATTTCCGGACTAATTCCAGTGCCAAATATGGTACCAGGTAATGAGATCGTTCCAGCACTGGCACTCCCAAAAACTCCGAGGGCTATGGAAGGCGAATCGGTTTTCGTGTTGACCTGAAAATGAACAAGTCCTTTAGGGAAGACGAACATGTCAGAAGCTTGAAGAGTTTGGGTGTAGAGCTTGTTGTTCGTGTCGACGAACCCGACTTCTAAACTTCCAAGGAGAACAACCAGGAGCTCGGAGGCTCTAGGATGAACATGTGGCAGGTTCATTCCTGAAGGAGGATACATGATTGCAGCAACTGATATACTTTGGCCTTCCAAGGCAGGGAATTCTTTCATTGTTGCTTTGGTCACGAGGGCCGTTGTTCTGCCTGTCAGATTAGCATTCCTGAGGGGTCTGAATCCTGTGAAAGTGAAATATTGCCTTGTTATGTTGTTGGGATCCAGGAGTGGTGGCACCAGGAAATCCTTGAGGATGTCAGGATCTCCTGCATTGGCAATAATTGCATTTCCTATTGCAAGAGTCAAGAAAATGGCTAAAAAACTGAAAACTTTTTCCATTTTGTGGGCGTGGGTTTGGTTCTACTTTGGAAGTAGCTTGAGGTTCTAAACTCTGGTTCCTTATTATTTATGGTGGGAGCATCAAGACTTGGACATCTCACAGCATCTTCTATCTTTTGGCCATTTCTGAATTTTTTTTAGTTGAAATGCCTGCAAAAAAATACAATTGTACACGAGGTTTTTTCATGGTATATATGTTTTACAGTCATTTTTTTAATTAATCTTATCATGGGAAAGGAAGAGAATTTTTAACAATAAAAGACGTTTAAATTGTACAAGATTTTTAATTAAAATTTCTCCTCAATTTTGAGAATCTATTTACATAATTTATCACTAAATTCACGAATTTTCATCATAGATCAAGGCCCCTATTTACTTTAAAACTGATCATTTTGTGCTTCCATCGCTTGCCCAATTAAAAAAGAAATTTCTTCTCTAAACTAGATACATGAAAAAACCAAAGTATCAAATCAACTTTATTCTACCGTCTAAAATAAATTAATTACCATAAAATACAATATTAACTTTTCAATCAACATTTTAATAACTTTTATTTTAAATGGCAGAAAATGATTAGCTCGACGTAGAAAGAATTTTTTGAAGGAATAAAAAAACTACTTAATTTGAAAATACAAAAATTACATAATTTAAAAATTGTGAATGAGACAGGAATAGGTATTGTAAGTCTCATATCATATATCGTTGTTTGACAGGAACATAGAATATTTCATTTCACATTACACAGTCAGAAAAGTTCCTTTAGAGTCTATACAGCTGAGGCAGTGACAAAGTGAGCATTTATAAGATCAAATTGTTTCAGTCAATAATATAAATATAATAAAAGCTACATTTAATTTGGAAATGGGCATTCTATCTGCCGGAATTAATCACTAAGCAAAATCGAATAATACAAGAATAGATATAGCTAGAGATCAACTGAGGCTATAAAGAAAAGTTATTTCTGTTGGACGTTATGGATTTATCAAACCAGTGCCTTTAATTGGGCAATCAAATATGAGATAGAAGATAAGTTCTATATTTGCACATGAACTTGTTAGCCAATCAAATTGCTAATTGTTTCAGCTACAATTTGAAGACTATACTGTGCTCTCACGAGCCGGTTTAAATCTGAAATCTTTCACTATATTGAATATACATCGGTTAATTTTTTTTCAAAAAAAGATAAATATTGCCTCAGATTTATTCCTTCTTCAACTTATAAAATTAAATCAATTTTCGGTCTAATTTAAATGGATTAATTTAAAAATTGACATCTACATTTATTAACTCTCATAGGTAAACCTCAATTTAAAGAGTATGCAGTTAATTTTGTATACTTATCATCCTTCCCAAACTTCAATGTTACTAAAAATATATGCTCTTCAACTTATAATTTAAAATGTATATTTAATTTAATATGGCATATGTAAACAATTTAAAGGATGCAAAACTTCAATTTTAATCTATCAATTTAAATCAGAGCAAATTTAATATAATTTTACAAGTAGGAGGACAATATTTATCCAAATACAATCCCCAGAAGAAACATTAGACTTTTAAAAAAAAATTGTGGAGAAAATTTCACCATTATCCAATGAATATTGTTTTTTTTAATATATAGATAATGAATATAGCTTTTATAAAAATAGAAAACATAGCTTATGTGCAGTGTACATCATGATTTGGGCTTACCCGCTCTTTGAAGGCCCAAATCACCTAACTAAACGCCAATCACTATCGGCAGGCAGCAACCAACTCACCCGCCAACAATCCTCTCCATATTCCAGAAAAAGCCAATCTACACCACAACCCGACCCGTATTCCGCGCGGTGGAGAGAGACAGGTGGGCTCCGTCCTCTTCAGTCCGCGTACAGGTAGTGGTATTAGGCGTGAGTTGTGGCGGAGTTGTTGGGAGTATTTGGTCGTTTGTCTCATAGTGCGCACTTCACCAGTCACCGCCCCTTACCTCACGCTACATCTCCCTGGTGGTTGCCCCCACTCTCTCTCTTAACTACACCTCACCCACTTATCCATTTCTCTAACTACAATGATACCCACCGCCACCACCTCCACCTCCACCCCCAACAGTTTCCCATTTCCCCCTTTTCTAACTGACGCTCCTCTTCCTCTTCTTATCGTTCATCTACCACCCACGCCCAATTGGGCCAGTTTCTCCTGACCCTTTCGAAATGTCAACTCCTCCTTCCTCGATGCCCCGGCGGGTTCCTCCGCCGTGCTGGACGCAAGATGAAACCTTGGCTTTAATTGAAGCCTACCGTGATAAATGGTTCTCCGTTAATCGTGGGAATCTACGCGCTGCCGATTGGGATGCGGTGGCCGCCTCCGTCGCTGAATCTTCTGCCGTTGATCCGCCCAAGTCGGCCCTACAGTGTCGGCACAAAATCGAGAAGCTTCGGAAACGGTATCGGACGGAGAAGCAGAGGTGCGTTAACTTTCAAGGTCGGTTTTTTTCTTCTTGGGAGTTGTTTCCTTTGTTGGATGCCATGTCAATTGGGTCTGGTGGACCTAAACGGTGTCAAGACATTGATGAAAAGAATGAAATTGATGATGGGTTTCGAGTTAAAACTTTAGGGGAAAGGTATTCGGTGGCTCCAAAGAAATGTAGCAGTGTTGATCAGGATCTTGATCCTGATTTTGATGCGGGTTTGGATCCGGAATTAGCATTTAGGGCTAGGAAATTTAGCAGGGTTGATAGGCAGCCTGAGACTAATGTTGCTATTGGTGATATGAACTCTGTGTCTGTGGCATTTAGGCCAAAAGATTATGGAAGAAATGATGGGAAAATCAAGCCTGATATTCCTTTCAATTGTGGCTATGAAGGTGGTGTTTTTTTGAAACTAGAGAATACACAGAAAGACAGGAGCTTTCTGCCTCAGCTACCTGGATTGAAAGGTTATGGCAAGATTGGCAACGAGTCAATCCCAAACAATAGAAATGTTGCTGAAGGTCTTGATGGCTATATTGGGTTCCCTCTAAGAACCCTAGGTGATTTGCCTGCGGGTTATAAGCCTAGAGTTTATAGGAAGAGTGTTGATGATATTCGCAGTAGTGGTGATACAAGAAAACATAAAAGAGATAAGTTTGAAGAAAATGCCGTTGATTGCTGGGAATCACCACCAGCAGGGTGTACACCAAAGAATTATTGCAAAGCTGAGGTTGATTCCAAGGTTTTAAATGGGAATGCCAAGAGAAGTGGTGTTCATAGCAGTGCGAAGAAAGGCAAGGATCCTATTAAGGAGCTAGTCTCAGCATTCAGTCTGTCTACGAACACTTTTTTGAAGGTAGAGAAGATGAAGATGGAAATGGCGATGGAAATTGAGAAAATGAGAATGGATATGTTGTTGAAACATAACCAGATGATACTAGAGGCGCAGCAACAGATTGTGGACGCATTTGCAAACACAACATCGCAAAATAGTAGGAAGAAGGGAGCTAAAGGCTGAGTGGTTAAAAATGCAAAAGATTAAAAATGAATGTGGAGACGGTGTTGATTATGAGATGGAATTGCAATTGCAGTTTTGAGGGTACGGAGGATTTTCAGGCTGTGCTCATTTTTGTCAGGCAATTAGCAATGCACAGACTAACAAATTTTACATAGAGATTTGGCCTTCCATGTGGCAATGTAATTTGGATCCCTTTTCATTGGTAAATAGCAAGAGTTGTACTGTGGGACGATGGTTTACTTGTCTCATCCTTCTTATCTGAGTGTATTTTTGAAGATCCTGATTGTTCTGATAAGCTGTTTAGTTCAATTTATTTTTTTCCTTGTTCAGACATGTCTACATGTACGATATTTTAGCTTGTGTCTACCTTCCCTCCTGGTGTCATTTTTTTATTAAATTTTGTGAATTTCTGAACATTGGTAATGGATATAGAATTTGGAATGTTCAAAGAACTTGTGTGTTCACCATCAAAGGATCCACATTAGATATCCTCTTGAGATTATTTTGAAGTTAATTCTTCATTACTTGGTAAAATTAGCACTCGTTTATAAATTTTGTTAAGTTCTAATACATAGACTCTACATCAACATTTTAAAATTTGATATATCAATGAAGGTGACTTACACAACCATTCATGTCAGTAACCTCGTCAGAATTTAATAAAATTTTTAAAAGAATTTCAATTTCACAATATTTAGATACGGGTTTTATAAAGTTTTAAATGATATAAAGTTTTAAATGATAGTAAAAATTTGGATTCAATTATTAGCTATTTCTAATTGAGTCTAGATGCATCATCCATCACATCATAAGGTGCTTACGGTTGGATCGTGAGTAAATTGGTAAAAAAAATATTAACCTATCATTTCTTTTTTATATTAAATTTTACTAAAAAAATAAAAATTAATAAAAAATATTTCTACCCGCTTTTCTCTCTCCCTTTTTTTCGATAAAGTAGGAGTAAAAATTCAAATTTATAATAAAACACCATGATTTAAAAGCGACTCACTTTTAAATTTAATTTAATAAAATTTTAAAATTCTTGTATATTTATTATTTTATTGAGCATTACAGTAAGAGTAGAAATGAGCTTCCTCGTTTTTTTTGATCCATGGCCACACTTGGTCTTGTGATAGCCTAACAAATTATTACCCTTTAAATGGATCTAAACTTGAAGAACTTTAAGGCAGCCTTGGATCATTACATAGTAATTTTCATTTCTCCAAATGAAAACACAAATAATTCATAATTGCTGAATATTTTCCTCCATGATGAGACGCCCATTTCGACCCATCTCAAATTGCTGCATAAACTAACATCGGTTTTGATGGATAGAAACCTGTGTACTCATTGTTATACCCAAATTCTCTTACTGGTATATGACTGTCTATCAGAAATTTTGTAGTGGTAACTTTATATGAGAAAGTTGGAAAAAGGCAACACCCAGAAAATTTAACGCAGTAAAGCACTATTGAAATAAAACTGTTTAATAGAAAAATAGAAAATTAAGCAAAACAGAAAAATAAATTCCGTATCAGAGGCTAATTATTTAACAGTAAATTAACAAGGATGAGGAAGAAAATTGGATTCATTGTCCTTAACGTAGAAGATGATACGAATTGGTTGCAATTTGGATGCTTTTCTCCCTCGTAAAGTTCAGAGCAAGTCCAAGATTTTAAAAAGGGGTACGTGGCTGCTTACATGGATGGTTGTAAACAATTTTGTTATACTCCACGGTAGAATTTAATTTAATTTACCGATGAATATCTTGAATTTCTTTTCATCAAAGAAAATAATTCGTGAAAAAAAAATCACAATCATTAATACTTTATTCGTAAGATGAGAGATAACAGACGATTTACTGATCGATTAGATCACGTATAGCTCTAACATTTGAATCCCTGTAGTAATTATTTTATCATAATATGAATATTTTATTCATAATCAACAAATGAATTAATCGAAGTAAAATATTTTTAAAAATTATAAACCTAATAAATATATATATATACTAAAAAAACAGATACATAATGAATTATTGGTATTAAACTTTAGATAAAGAGCATATAATCACGATATCTTCGATCATGATTATGAAGTTACATTGGCTTGTCATCTTAAAAAAAAAATAAAAAATTACTGAAAAGGCACATATATATATATATATAAGAAAATTAAAGCAGAATGATTTGATTGATAAATCTGAACTTTACTAAATATTTTCCTTCCTCAAAACACATCAATGCAACCTAATGCTGTTCAAGCCGATCTGCACATAAACAAGACACAAGCATTAACAAATATTATATATATATATATAAAAGTATAATTTAAGTATAAATATGAGAAAAATTATAAAAATAACCCAATAATTAGGTGTATTTTCTATTAATTCTCTTCCTCGTTCAAACCCCACTTTTCATCGAACACCTTACCGGCGGTCTCTTTATCGGTACAGTCAGAAAGGCACTTCTTCTCGCAGAGGGAATCACCATTGCCGGCGTTTTTGCATTCAGTCTTGCAGTTACTAAAGCAAGATTTGAACTTAATATCGAAATCCCTCCGAGCATTACAATCATCGTCGCACCTCATCTCGCAAGTGGTCCGACCGCTCCCTCCGGCTTCACAATCTGTCAAGCAATTGCTTAAGCATGATCCGTATCTCCCCTCCGTCGTGTCACTGCCGGCGTCGCACAAGTTCATTGTTGCTACTGCCAAAACGCAGATTACGAACAATGCCACAACTTTGCTCGCCATTTTCTTGATTTTTCTTTGATCTTTTCTTGTGCCTTGATTACGCAATTGGGTTGCCTGTATTTATTGGGAAAACCTGTGGTTCTCATTTCATGCTAAAATTAACTTAGAAAAAACAAACTCTATTTTTGGAAAAACGAACGAGTTTATTTTTAGATTATTGGGAGTAAAATTTTCGTTTGACTATGAAAACTCGAAAAAAAAAAAGTCTTTAAGCGTTTATTTATCATCCAAGCTAATCATAAATTAATAGTTATATTTGAATAATTAAATCTTTCAAGAGCTCTTTTCTATATTAAAAAAAAAAGACACACAAAAATAATATTTTGAAAGGATAAAGTCAATTTTTGTTACAAATTTTATTTTTAAATTATTCTTTCACAAAAAAAAATCTTTTTATTTCATTTTATTGTTTTTATTAGAAAAAAAAAAAGATTTAACAGTTGGATGAGCAAGGCCCGTTTGATTTCCATTTGCTGTAGTTGGGTTGGAAGCTCTTACTATTTCTTTTTCTTCTGATACAGTTCCTCTTCTTTATGTTTCTTTCACTATCATTCTCATCCTACTTTTTTTCAAAAAGTTTTTAAAGCAATCAATGGCCAATAAATCAACATTTGAATTTTTTTTTTCTTGCAATACTATTGAATTAAAAAATTTCAATTAATTTTTTTCGATTCTTCATTCAATAAATTTAAATGCATTAATTCTAAGTCATTAGATCAATTAATAATTTTTTTTGTTCTTCATTGGATAATTCAGATGGGATGTATTTGATTAGTACACTAAACATATCTAATTATCGCTCTCTTCTTTACTTAACTATTTTTTCTTAAAAAAAACTATATATATGTACACACTCATAGTCAAAATGAATCTCATCAAATGGTAGAAGTAAATTTATATTTTCTGGTCAACTCCTCCATTGCATTGAAAAATTTCCTTAAGAAAATGGTATTTATTTGGTGGGTAATGATGTCTATAGAATTGTATCTCTTGATAATTAGAGCAAAAATAAATAAATAAATATAAATGTGAATATGAGGGCAAAATAAGAAGAAAAAAGAAAAAGGAGAAAGGAGATGTGAAAATTAAAAGCAGTGAAAGACAACGTGGCCAGCAATGGAAGAAAAAGCAAAGGAATAGAGCTTTCTTTTGGGGTACAATCAGTTATGAGAGTTTTAATTACAGTAAATCCCACTTTATAATCTTTAATTTCATTACTCTCTTATCAAACAATAAGAAGCCCAATTATACCTCATTTATGTTTATTTTTCTTGGGGCATCAACATGTAAGAAACTATGAAAATTAATTTTCATATATTAAATAGTCTTGTGATCGAGTCATCATCTCTTCTCTTTTTAGAAAATGAGTTGTAAGGTTTTTAAAATCATTACATACTTGTTCTTTTTTTTTGTTATTGAAAATATGATGGAGAAATTAAGTTGAGATATATGATAATTATTTGGGATGATATATAATTTCGCTACTTAATTTAGTAAAAAAAATTCTTTCAAATACTTATTTTCTTTTATAAACCATAACACACCTAAATTTAATAAAAATAACTTATTATTCTTTTTAATTTAACAATAATACACATATTATTTTCTTAAATAACACAAGTAATAACAAGTAAAAATTTTAATACGTAAATTTTCTTTTTTTACATTTTTATCAAGTTTAATTAATGATTAATATATGCAATTTTGTTAAGTGAAAAATGCACCCATAAAATTTAAGTATTTAAAAAGATTTTTGTGCCAAATTTGGAAGTAAAATTATATATTAAGTCTAAATATTTCAAACTAAATTATAGATTATATATATTCAGGAGAAGATTACTGAACTTAAAGTGGATAATTTATCTATTTCTTCAGTAACAGTGAAATTACCAAATCCTTCATTAATATTTAAGAATTCTATATAGTGTGGCATCATATGTAACATTAGGAATTTGTGATTGTTTGCACTGAAAATGGATCCCAAAAATATAATACATAGTAGGCATAAAAAAAATTTAATTTTGAGACCAAAAACGGCAGCAAAAATGGTAGAAATTTTTTTTTTTTTTAAAAAGGGAAAGAAAAACTGATAAGGGGAAAATTCGTCAAGTCATTCCCTTTTACCAGTTTTTGGCTGTATTCTATGGGGCAACCATGTTTTCATTATAAATAATTAATTCCTGCATGCATCTTTAAAAAACATGTCAACTTGCTGATGTTAGATGAGGTAGCAAATGACAAAATCCTTCTTACTTTCTCTTTTTTAATAACATTGAAATATTGGCCTATTTCAATTATGAACCATATGTATATTAAATTTGATATTTCAAAAATTTTATGTTACTCAAAAGGTTTAATTTTTATCCTGCTCTCAAATATTATAATTAATAAAAAAAATTGATATTGTTTTTATATTATATTTATATGTTTTAGGTAATATAATTAATTAAAAATAAAAAATATAATTATGAATCCAAAGTAGCTCTTTAATATATATATATATATATATAGTTTAAGCTCAGCTTTTTAATAAATATATTTTTATGTGTTCGAATTTGACCAGATTTTACTTGATAAAAGTATGTTAAATTCTGTAAAATTTGCAGGAGAGCCAAGCTGACCAGACATATATACATCTAATCAATCGATCTTTGCTTCGAGGGTATTGATTGACTATTTTTTTAATTGCTAATAGAGAAGAGAAATCATTAAAAAAAAAACTGAGCTTTCAATTATTTTTCAAACGTCAAAACTATTTTCTATCAGTTTAATTAAAAAAAGAGAAATTAGAATTTTTGCTTTTTCTTTTTTCTTTCACCATTTATTAATCAGAGTTAGAGTAATAGAGTGTCCTCTCTCTTTACCTTTGCTTTGTCAAAATCCCTTTTCTTTGTTCTTACTTGGCCCTTTTTGCTGATTAAATTTTCTAATTCTGAACGCGAACTAATTTTCTATGAAAAATGTACAATAATATATATACACACACTTGTCAACTGAAAAGCTTGCATCATATCTTAATATATGATTTATGAAAAATGTATAATTATTTGAAAAAGAAAATGAAATAAAAATAAATTCATCAGGATTCAGGAGAAACAAAAACTGAGGACCATATATTATTATAAGAGTAGTTTTTGGCTATTATAGAACTTGAATTTCTAGCTTACTTTGTTGGACTGAAGGGTGTTGGATTCCATCAACACTCACTCCCATCTCTTCAGCTTGATAAGTAGAATGAACACCATACAACACATAAAAGATTGTTATCAAACATGCCCATATGCCAAACCTTTGGAAAGACAGCAGCTTTAATGTTGTCATGAGGAACACATTAAGGAATATTGATATGGCAGCTGGCCATGGCATCAATGGTACTGTCCATTCTTCATTAGGTTGGACAACTGAAGGTACCATGTATTGAAAGAAAGCTGTGATGACAACACAAAGCAGGCCAAAGAGCAATATACCCCATTTTTGTTCTTGAAATTTCCATGAAATTGAGAAGCCAATTGCACTAGAGGAAAGTAGGAGAAGGAACAAAATTGTGTGTGAAGGTGGGCTATGGCTGATCATCACATATCTACGGTAGATTAGAGCATTGGCCACGAGATAGAACACTAACAATGTGCTGATGGAGATTATTTCAAGTATTATGTCCAGGTCAGTGAAAAGTGCAATTGATGCCGTACATAGCCCTGCATCCCCAAAGTTACATGATACAACAAAATATTAATCACAAAATTCATATTAATAAGCTGTTTTTCTTATATATATTATCTAGTATCCGCAATTCACTGAACATACTAATTTGAATTTGCACGGGATGAATCACGAGGGGATAAAATACTCCTTTTAAATATTTAAAGATGTTTATACTAAATATTCGAATTCGAAACATCTAGTTAAAGAATAAAAAACTCTTATCCCATATCATCTCTTAAAAATGGCATTTTATAATTGTTTTGATTAATAGTAAAATTAATGA
>CANXYI010799367.1:0-11465 GCA_948208565.1 Hura crepitans | reverse complement strand
GATACACTAAAATTACCTAGTGAAAGTATTAATCATAACATAATTTTTGGCAAAGTTCAAAACCAAAATGAAGTCGTTTAAATGGTTAAAAATGATAGTTAAGTTTTATTGCAAAGTTAGATAAATAGTGATCTAGTTTTAGCTGAATCATAAAATATTAAAAAATTATAGGATTTATGCAACCTGATACTCAAATTTTCTAATTAGCCTGTTGGCATTGGAATTGGAATTTTTTGAGATTGAAAAGTATTTTTTTCGAAAATCACATAACCTTAAAAACTATATTTCTAAGTGGTTTTTTTGTGTTTTTTAAGCATTGATTTTTAGAGGCTTTTAAAGCTTGATCTATGGATAATTATGGGTCTTTTGGAAGTTAGAAATGAGGCAAGAAATATTGAATGAAAAGGGGCTATATAACGGCATCAAATGTTGTTCAAAGGAAGAATAGTATTTTTTTCCGAAGACTAGTAGCCGAAGCTATAAAAGAAAAAGGGTGAGCTATTTTTACTTCCCCCAATCTCTATTTTATCATGTTTTCTCCTATTTAAGCCCCTGGTCTATGCCATAATGACATCTAGATAATGTTTCCACCTTAAATTGCATAAAAAATTAAGAGAAAAGCTCAATTTTGTGTCTTAACAAATAGTAACTTGAGACTAATCAAGTAATATTCTTTTAGTTTTGATTTTTTCCATGTTTTTTAAAATGCTCAATACCATATCCATGCAGTCAATTTTTTGTTTATTGTGCATATGATTTATTATGAATTTTTATGTATTGAAACTATAATAAGCAGTTGAGGAAATTGACAAAACTAGAGATAAAGGGAAGAGCAAGGCATAGATAGTCCTCGAGAGTGCATTTCAACTCACTTGGTATATGTAATTAACATAAATTATAGAAATTCAATTATGCCCTAATTATTTCATAATATGCCATTAATGATGTTAGTGAATTTAATGCATAACAAAAATCATGATTGCCATTTAATTATGTATAATGATGGAATTGATATATGTTAAAATCAATTAAGATGTTAGGATGAAAATGATGTATGTTGATATTATATGAAATATGGCTATGCATATATGTGTATGTATATTTACATTATGCCTAGGAATTATGATATATCCATATGGATAGTATTATATGTCTATGTGGACTTGATTTATAAAGATGAATACATGAGATGAAGCTTTGAGGCTTCGGAAGGTATAATGGCTAAAATGGTCATTTGATGATGTATGAGTTTGTATTGGTTTTCATAGGCATATGTATTCATGTATGTGTCACATAAGTGTGTCATGTGTGATGTATGACCATGAATGAATGTAATTGCCTATATGGACATGAGAAATGATGTATGATTTGATAAATGACCTATGTGTATATACATATATATGAAATGGCATGATATGCATGCAAATGATTTATTATGTATGTGAATGGTTAAATGGTCATATGTATGAGAGATAAGGACATGTAATAATATACATGTAATATGCATAAATGATAATATGAGTTATAAGGTGTTCATGTATACCCATACTTAGTGATAAGCATGAGATGAGTGAGCATGGTTGATAGTATGTTTATGACCATTAGGAATAAGATGGTACATATGATAAAAAGAAAATATATATGATAGCTTACCATAATGGTATGGTAGAATGGCTTATAGCATGTAAATGGTAGTTATGATCCATGCTATATATGTTAATAGTTATGTATGATTAAATGTATGAAATTAATAATGTGATAAATTATGTTCAATAGTTTCATCATGTGATATTATAAGTAGCCATAATGTGTTTAGAACAAGCTACGTGAAATGTTGACATGAAAGTTACATAATGTGATAATGTATTCTTTTATTGACTTTCGTGCATGATATAGTGTATTAACTATGTATACTAGAATTTGTGTGGCATATTACTTTATATTTGTATCTGTTGCATTTCATGATGTATATGACATGCATGTGATGAAATGAGAGCTTTTATGTGAATGTCATATTTATGAATATGGTGATTTTGTCCATGAGCTTATAAGCTGTGTGATAATGTTGGGACAAATGAGATGTCATGAGTATGAGTAACACATTTAATAAGAAAGAGTAATGAGATAATGTGTTCATGATTATGTGTATGAAATGGCTTTGATATATGGCATTGTAATATGGTGTTGTATGTTATAATAATGTGTTAAGCTTATGATAAAACATTTTCCTAGTTTAGTCATTAGATGGCTAAACCAATTTAAGTAAAAATAATATTAAGCAATATAAATCTAGTGAAACTAAAAATAAATGGTTAATAGCCTGTGCAAGTAAATAGACTAGTTGGATAGGTTGACCAATTAGCTAGGGGTCATAGTAGCTGCCAAGGGTACCTCCTTAGCTTTAAGTTGCAATTGTGTGAACCTTTAGGTTATTTTATATGTTTTGACCTACGGTACTGATGTGTTGAGCTTCGGATCTTATTTTTATAACCTTTAAGTCTAATGTGTGCTAGTGATTTGATTTATGTTTTAACCTTTATGTGTAATACATGATGGCCTATGGGTCTATGCTTTTTTGACCTTCAGGTATGATACGTGTAAGGTATATGTGGTTTCGAGGGCTTAGGTGGTCCATTAATACTCTATTATCCATAGCACATCGGTTTCTTAAACATAGGGCATAATAAATACATATTAATGAATAATGAACATGTTAATATGATGTATGACATAATTTAATGATTTATGATTTTTATGATGCAATATGTGCATGTTTTATGCGATGTTAAAGCATCTATGCAAGTTATGTTTAATGTTGCATATCATGTGATAATGTGAATATTTATATTTCCTATATTAATTTATGATAATAATTGGCATATTTACATAAGTTATATCAATTACACCACTAAGTTATTGCTTAGCGCATCTTCTATTTTTGTGATGCGCAAGTAAGGTGACAATTTTAGCTAAAATCCCTAGATCATCAAGTTTCCAAGAAAGAAAGATTCTTTTAGTATATTTTGTATCTAAATTTTATGATGTATAAATAGATAATGCTCATATGGTTTCAATTTTTAGAAATGGGGCTCAAGCTAGATATAAATGTTAATTTTTAGATTTTAAAAGTCTATAATTTATTTTAAAGTTCATCTTTGGATTGTGATGACTGCATGATTAGATAATTGATGCATGTTTTGAGATGTTGTGTTTTAGATGGATATTGGTTAATTAAAAGGATCATAGGAGATGTGAATGATGAGAAAATGTTTATAGAAGTGTTTTTGATATTGCAAGTTACTATTCATATTTGGTATAGTGTCCTAGTATAGCCATTATACTATTAGATTTTTGATAGAGGATTTCCAAATGTGGAGAGTAACTAGTTTTTTAAAAATTTTGGTAAACCTATATTTTTATAAGACAAAAAATTTTCTAAGAATAATTTAATCACATTTTAAAAGAGTTAACATGTTATGATATCGGTAGTGCATTTGTGTGCGCATTCTTATTTAGGTCTAGTAATCGAATCAGGTAAAGGGGTGTCATAATTACACTTGTGGTAGACTTACCTTACAAGTACATCTAGCATGTGAACCCCTATCCTTACTAGGACTTGATCTATTTCTTTACCCATCCTAATTTAAAACCTATGCATTAGCGAAGGAGCTATTATACTCAGCATATAGCTTAATGGTGTATTGTAATAATATGAAACTTATACAGGATATTGGCTTTTTATCTTTGCATTTATGTTTCATAGTCTTTAATTATTATCTATTTATTCTTCTTATGCTTATCTTCTTATGTTTACATGAAATACTATTATTGTTCTTATAAACAAATATACTATGTTCAACTGTATTATCAATTATAATTAGTAATACAACCATAGTTAACTATTACTTTTCTGCCTAGTGCACTTTTTCTACATATAAGTTTCATATATTCTTCTTTTTAACTTTTTATTTTATGTTTACCTAATAGTTTCATTTCCCATTGTCTTCTAATTTACATTTTTAATTCATTTTCCATGTGAGAATTTACATGTGCCATTTGCCTTTTTTGATTCACATATAAGATTTTGTACAATGAGTTTTATATCCATTGACTTATTTTGAAATCCTCTGTTCATGTAACTATACTTTCTATATCACTTGTTCTTATCTATGTATGTATATTTTTGTTTCACATAACTATAACTTTTATATTTCTTTTCCTCATTTAGGTACATGTACTCCATTTTCACGTAATTATGATCCCTATATTTCCTTTTATTATTCAAATACATGTATAGATTTTATCCATTACTCAAGTTCCTTTCTAATATATTATTCAATAAATTTTATAATTAACATTTCACTTATTACTATATTTACTCAAATTTTTAATAGTCTAGCTTATTAATTACATTTTTTATTTGATAATATTTTGACTATCTTTAAATCATTCAATTCATTTTACTTTCACTCTATGTAACTCTATGGTTTAACTTGTATATAATTACATTTATATGGTTTGGCAATGTCATATATTTTCATATAACTTTGCTGTTAACAATATTATATAGTTATACACACCAAGATATGAGACATACAAATATGACATCGAAGTGTCCCAAATAACAAATATGCAACGAAGTACAAAACTAATATGCATTGAAGTGTGAGTCAAAATATGCAATAATGTGCAAGGACAAATATGTATCCATGAGGAAATGATCCCTAGTTGACTAGTTAATGTATCCTAACTATAACTATCATATTTCATATTAAATTATTTCTTTATATTATTATTCATATATTAGTCTATACCATTTCATATTGCTTACTTGTTTATCCATTATAATATTTCAAGTCAATTATAGTCTAGTGTCAGTGTATTTTCGTAAATTCAGTCAATTACTAAATACATATTTATACATGTAGGAAAATTTCCATGTACTTATATTATTTCATAAAGATTTTGTAATCAAGTACATACAAGTTCATGATAATAAATTGGTATATAATTCATATGAGAGTAACTCATATATGTATATAATCTTTACACTATGCTTATTCATTGATTCATATAGCATGTTCTCAATTCTTTTACTATTTCTCTCTATATGCATTTTGATTTTTACATGTAAGCATATTTACATTTCTTTTTATATCTCTCGATTAACTACCACTTCTATAATTATTTCAAGTTTATAACTTTGTGAATTCCATTTCCACTAGCTTATTATTTACACAACTTTGTATAAATCCATACAATCTTTTATTAGTATTAAAATTTTATCTTTCTTTTATTTAGTTACATATTATTTTATACAATCTTTCTTACACTTTTCCAATGTACTTTGTCTTTCCATTATATATTTATTTACATTTTCTCTTATGTGATTAATTATTTATTTCCATTATTCTGTTCGATTAGTTCGTGTAAAATTTTTCCTCATATAAGTTATCCATTAGTAATGCTATTAATTATTTTCTATGTACTTGACCTCAAGACAAATTTTCTTTAAATATAATTTACTCAATGCATTTTAATTTTCTTGTAATTTAATTATTACTTAAAATTAAATATCTTATTCATTTGTTTATATATACATATATTTTATTTTACACTCAAATAATTAATTTTCGTTTTTGTTTATTACATGCATACTTATATATATATACATTTATATATACATATATATGTATATCTATTTTCTTCTTAAAACATTTGTAGTATATTAATTAGTTTTATAATTATTTCCATATACTTTAATTATTTTTATTTTATTTTCTCTTATTTAACTTCTTATTTCTTCAAGTTTTTACTTATGTTTTATGACTTCACTATACCTCTCACAATTATTACTTAATTACATTTATGATGTAACACCCATAAACCCTAGTTCCATGAACATGTAAACCCATAAACCCTGGTTCCATGAACAAAGTACCCCAAGGGGCAAACAATGCACTTTGTGCAACTAGGTACCATTGAGGTAGCTAAAAGGGGAGTAAATGTCATAAAATTTGACTAGTAAGAAAATGATGAAAATGAAATAATTAAAACTTTTAATAGAAATAATATATCATTCTGTGTCAAGAACAAGTGAATAGTGGCTTAAGTTATACCGAGCTTGGAAAATGGTCGGGACATGTCCAGACTAACCTAGAAATAGCATCACTTATAGGTAAAAAATTATAATGAGTCTGATGGTAGTGAATTAGAATTTTTCATTTGGTATTTTATCTAAATTTCTTAATTATGCGAGTAAATAATTCCCCTAATTTTCCTTAGAATTTGAGCTCGAGATTTTAGGAACCCTTTGATTAAGAGTTATAAGAATTTTTGGCACTAAAAGAAATATTTTAGATGTTTTGAAAATTTAATTTGCATTTTTGAAGATTAAAACATAAATAGGTTTAATTGAGGCCATCCACCATCATAATATAAAAGGTGCATGGTGTGTGTAGGTGTATAAGAGCCAAACCACTTTATCTTCTCCCTTTTTCTTCTTATGGTTAATGTCTCATCCATTTGTTCTTCCTTTCTTTATTTTTTCATTTTACACCTTATATTACACCATTTTTACCTATTAAAATACCAAACAATGCCTCTAAAATCTCCTAAACAATATTTTAGTGAGAGAAATACAAGAGAAGGTCTTAAATGGGAGGAATTATAACATGGTGAATAGTGTCACTTTATTGAGTAAGTGGTTTCTTTCAATGTTTCTTATTTTTATTAGATAATATTTAAGGTGTAGAGGATTCCTATGTAAACATATTTTAATTTAGAACTATATAGATTTTTTGTACAAATTTTCTAATCTAAAACCTAATATATTTGTAGTGTAGTGGTGGAATTGATAGAGGAAGAAGAGACTGTGGGTTTTGGGTGTAATAATATAGTTCTAAAGCCTAATGTAAGTGAATTTAATGTCATATGCATTGTGTGTTGATTTTTGTATCATTTATATGTTAATATGTGTGTATGGGAGTATGGCCTTAGGTATGTTTATTGTGTTTTGCCTTTGGTGAATGTATATATGGAGTGTAGGAATGTTGTTGAGTATGAATACATAAAGGAATAAAAAGTAAATAATATGTATGTGTGATTGAGTTAGGGCCGAATGGTATGTGTACAAAGAATGTGTGTGGGTATGTGTAGTTAAGTTGTATATGGAATGTAAATGAATTAGTGAGATAGTGGTAGGCATGATTGAAATGAGAAGTTAATGAGAAATTACATTATGTGTTTTGATCTTATGGTGGAAAGGTACATAAAAGAGTAAATGTGTATATGTAAATATAACTGAATGTGTATGGCATAAATGAAATGGTAATTAAGTAATGAATGTGGTTGAGATGTGAACTTAATGAGTAAGTTAAATTAATGTAGTATGTGTTATATGTAGTATGTGTTATGTGACAAATTTGTGTGACATATGTATGTGTGAGTATGTGTTTAGACTAATTAAAACAAGTGCATATGCATGTGCTACCATGAGGAAAATGTGCATATATGGGTTAGTGAGCACAATAAACATGAATGACAAAGGGCATGGTTAAAACCTAATGTTTATCAATGGGAAATATGGTAGACTAAGTTGTGCACTAAGACTAAAGGTGTGTGTGCTTGTCAAATTGGCATGTGTATGTAATGTAAATGAGTTAGGAAGTAAGGAAAATGCATAATGTAACATGAAACCAATAAGAGACTAGTTAAGTGTGCTTGTGCATGTAATGGCCATGAGGTATAGATGAAGATAACAAAATAGATGTTATAATGTTGGAGGGTATTTATTATGTGTTTTTACTTAGAAGAGTGTAATTATAAGAATGTAATGGTAAATAGCAAAATAAATAAATGAGATATGTGTTATGATAATGTAATGGCAAAATAAAGTATAGATATAAGATGACTATAACTTAATAGAAATTTAAGTGATGTAACATGGTATGATAATTTCATGAATGGCTAATAAATATGATTATGTAAAATGAGAAAAGGAATAGTTGATGTTGGATGCATAAATTCGAAAGTATTAGTGAATGAATATAGACAAGTGTTTCTTTGAATAAAATGGTGCTAGTGAAAAAGTACATGAGTTAAAGAAGAATAAAATGGAATGAAACTAGTGATTTAGAAAAATGACAGAAGTTGGCCCTTATTAGCTAGACCCCCTACTAGATAGGTTAATCAATCAACTAGGGAATTAGTAGCTACTAGGGGTTTAATCTATGAGAATCTTGGCCTATTGTATGGTGGGTGCAACCATTAGACTTTGATTAAGCCTACACACTTTACGTATTAGGAGGTAAGTAAGGGTTGATCCCTACTACCCATGTTGTTATGGATATTGGGAGGTCCACCCTTGGGATATTAGAAGGTCTACTAGGGTTGATCCTTACAATCCCACTTGTCATGAGGTCTTGTTAGACTGATCCCAAACATTCAGTATTAAGAGGTTCTACAAAACTGATCCATGCTAATAGATGGATAGTGTGTACAGATGCCAAGGCCCAAAATATGGCCCACTGTATAAGATGGATCTTGTTATTTAGTGTATGATGGTTTCTCACGAGTACGAGCCTAAAGTGATAATAATAATAATAATAATAATAATAATAATAATAATAATGATAATAATAATGATGATAATAATAATAATAATAATAATAATAATGAACTAAAAAAAGATGATATGATAAAATAATAAGGCAAAACGAGGAATAAATTAATGGCTAACATATCGAATCTAAATGTATAATGAACCTTTTAATAGAATGAGTTAAAGGTATAAGGACAAATAGGTACAAGCATAATAATATTTGACCTGTATGAAACATAAAGGTAATAGCATGTGAAAACCATCATATAGACTAAACTTGATTAAAAGAGAAATATAAAAATAAATAAATGCTTTATGGCTATAGAATAAAGGCATATCAGATGTGGGGATCTAAGGTAAAGGTATAAAACAATTTTGTAATATAAGCATATATGACTAGAAGAATGAAAATAGGATATTGATGTATACATAACTTAATACTCTGTGTACTTGTAAGAGAATAGTAATATGGTAATGGTATATACCCATAAAAATAATCTTGCATGCCTCCTTGATATGTGTGTTATATAATGCATATTTTGTTAAATTCTCCACTAATTGCATGCTCAGTGTGTCGGCTCTCTGATGCATAAGTGTTAGATGACCATAGTAGTATAACCTCGTGCAGCAGTGTTGCAAGAGACTTCCAAGGGGAAACATTCCATTCCTATATATATATGTGTAAGAGTTAGACTAATGGCTCTTATGTATGAAATGAGTTATGGCCTTAGAGGCTAATAAACATGAACTAATGTATTAACTTATTTTTAACTAACTTATATGGCTAGCTAGATTTTGAGCTATATAAGTATGTATGCTTTTTTTATTCTTATTGAGTTATTACTTAATTGATGTGTGTATTTCATTGATTGAGATGTTGTTATAATGATGATACCATGTATTAATGATTAGAGGGTTAGAGTGATCGAGGTGATGTTAAGGATAGTTTAAGAAGTGTTCTTGCAAGTTTAAAATTTTTGGTTTTTAAATGGGCGGTCGTTATGCTATCAGAATTTTATAAATTCAAGCTTTTTAAATAGTATGCACTTTTTCTTGGATAAGGGTAGCGACAGATACACTACTGTAATAAATGTTTAGAAACCTCTTCCTCCTACATGAATATAGTGTTGATAACACCAAGTAGGGCAGGAGATATGTCTTGAAAGCATAGGAAGGATGGAGGCAATTGAGTTCCCAAAAGGGAATAAGTCATGAATTCTCCAAAATTGTGAAATATACTTAAATACTTAAAGGGAAAGTTTAAGGGTGAGCTATCATGATAGATTATAGTGTTGTAAACTATTGAATCATGATTATTGGATAAGGTTAAAATGTATGAAATTGTTTCACTGATTAGGAAAAAGTAATGAATTTAGTATAAAGAGGGTGACGACTAAATTGTCAATATAACTAGCTTTTTGAGAAGTTGAACTTATATTAGTATAACTTCTTTATTTCCTATAGGTGACTGAAAAATGGAAGGAAGGACTAACAAGTGGTAAAAGTGTTAAACGAGTGAAAAAACCCATTATTAATCTCAGGCTGTACGATTTGATTAATCCTTCATAGTAAGAGATCTAAGTAAAAAAAAATTACAGTATAGTTACTAATAAATGAAATGTTAACTAAATTATCACCAAGGAGAACCATCAAAATCTAGTACTTGATAAGGTATATATATGGGAGGAGTATATACAGAAAGGGAAGTACGTCTATAGTGCAAGGATTTGATAGTAATGATAAAGGTGTTCCTAGAGATTGTTAGCAATTAATAATTACAATATAATTGGATAATAGATATGCTATATTGAGGGTTAACACTATGAAAGGTTTAAGAGAATAAGGAATGAAAAGGCAAAGTAAAAAATGTTTGAGACAACAAATTGAACAAGGAAATATGTAGGATGTTCATGTGGAAAATGAGGAGGTAAAGAGTAAAGTAAGCCTAAAGAAAGAGTTATGAGTGTTCAAGGAGTTAAAATACTTAAAATAACTACTAATGTCCCTAAGTATAATAACCATTCGCTTTCTTGATGATGCATTAGGCATTGGGCTAGGTTATGCATTATTTGTCATTTTTGCATATTGACACCTTGCATATCCATAATACTGGCTTTCAATTGCATTTGTCACTACACATGCATAGCTGTAGCTTAAGCATAACATACATTTAACCCTGATATGAAGGGACTTGGTAAAATTATACAATAGTGATGAGTAATAAAAAGGCATTTAAAGAGTTGAGATAAGGAATATAGCAAATTGAGATGGATAGGTCAAGGAAAAAGAGTAATACCCTTAAAACTGGATAAGACTAGTTTTAGAATAAAATGAGAAAAGTATTATAGACATGAAGCTGCTTAAGGAATGAATGATAAGTACTAACTAAAGAGACTTGGGGAAACATTGTTAGTAAGGATAAGCCATATGAAATCACTAGTTAGAACAATTGTAAGCTGTATATATGAGAAGATGTGGTAAATGCCAAGGGAGATTGGATAATTTTATGCTGCAAACCCTTAGGAGGGAAACCCAATTAGAAGAATTATGATAAGCTAGAGAACTTTAATGGTATGACGAAAGATTAGAGTCCTTGAAAATCAAGAAATCATTCAAGAAAATAGGTTAAGAATTGTTACTTTAACGAATTAGTATTTTGGAAGGATGTGGAATTATACAAGGTGTTTAAGGTTAAAAGTTTTGATGGGTTAAAAAAGATAAATTAAGATGTTTATCCTATTTTAGCATAAGCTAAAAGGAGGAATTGGTCACATTCCGACGTATATTTCATCATAGAGTTAGAACCATACTAATGTTAGGTGAAGAAATGATAACAAGTTTCTCAAGGCCATTGGAATGGTAT
>CANXYI010799328.1:0-10841 GCA_948208565.1 Hura crepitans | reverse complement strand
ATGAAACGAAGAGATATTGAGTATGCAGTTGGTGAAAAAGTATTTCTAAAGGTTTCTCCATGGAAAAAGATATTGAGGTTCGAGAAAAAGGGGAAATTGTGTTAGAGATTTATCAAACCCTATGAGATTACAAAGAGGGTTAGACCTCTAGCATATAGGCTGGCATTACCACCTGAGCTATAATAGATACACAATGTTTTCCATGTTTTTATGCTTAGGAGGTACAGATCAGATCTTTCACTTGTGATTTCAATGGTAGATATTGAAATACAACCTGATTTGAGTTATAAAGAAGAACCAATTTAGCTTTTAGCTTATGAGGTGAAGTAGTTAAGGAATAAATCCATACCACTGGTTAAAGTGCTATAAAGGCATCATAACTTTAAAAAAGCTACTTAAGATCTAGAGGAATAGATGAAAGCCTAATATCCACACTTATTTGCTTCAGGTAATTTCAAAGATGAAATTTTCTTAAGAGGAGAAAAACTATAACGCCATACATTAAGGCTTCATGAATAGTGTCACTAGGTCCAAAAAGTGTGCTTGAGGTGCCGGGTCACTAGCATAAGAACCGAGACAGTGGCACTAGTCATGAAACTTTGCGTAGCTTTAAAATGATAAAAAAGGCTAAATTTAAAAATTTAGCAAAACCAATAATTCATTTTTTACTATAAGCTAGTGATTTGTGGGGTTAAGCTGAGTCAAGCCGGGAGTGCCTTAGGATGTGCCTAGACGGACCCGAAAATATCATACCCTGATGCTCAAAAATTGCACTGAGTCCATTGGTTAAAGAATTTTTAAATTTCGAGGTCGTTTGCAAATTCTCATAATTTTTTAGGTTGGCATATAAATCAAGGTAGTCTAAAAACTATCCTATTGATGGAATTTGGCCGTGAAAATTTACAACCATGTAGTACAGATTCAATGAGAAATTTTAAAACAAATGGCATAATTTTTTGAGGTCCCAATGATTTTTAAAAATTTACAAAAATTTCTGCCAAAACTAAGCCGTTTTAGGATGATTTGGGAGGTTATGGGACCCACCCGTACCATGTCAACTATCCTAAGGGCCATTCCACATGGCTACGAAAGGTGACAAGTGGTGAAGTCTACTTACAAAGGAAGAAATTTTCTTTTCTTCCTCTTATTGGAACCAACACCACCTGAAGAGGAATTCCCTATTTTCATCATCTTCTTCAACCTATTACAGAAAACTCATTTCACTAAAAATCATTCTTATGTGTTAGGGTAATTCTAGAAAAATAATCATTGGAAAATAAGCTCTCATGATTTAATTAAAAATCATCAAAGGTCCAAAGGTCAGCAGGCATTCCAGCAAGGGTGTAAACTGAGTTTTCATAGGTTTTCCTTAATTTTCTTTTGAAATTTATAGGTATACTTGAATGTTTATGAAGCCTAAGATTTATGGGAATGTGTGTGAATGGCTTTTGAAGTGATTCAAGAGAAGAAATGGCTTGAAGAGAAGGGGGAAAGCTTCTATGAAAGGGGCTAGAATTCATGGTTGAGGGTTCTTTAAGTTTAGAGACTACAATTTGACTCTTCTCTTTAAGAGGTAAGTGAATTCAAGCGCTTTAAATCATGCCTATCTATTTTTGACATAGCTTATATGTGGTAATTAGTGTGTTAAGTGTGGCTAAATTGGTAATAGAGAGTAGATTGAATGAATTTGTTATTTGTATGAATAATTTGGAATGATGGATGAGTGTATATGGAGTTGGTTGATGGAAAAGGGTTTGTACATTGAAGTAACATTGTTTGGCCAAGAGATGCTTATGAGGGTATATGAGTGGATATGTGTTATTAAGGTAGCTTGAGGGTGTTTGTAATGATGTATTATTGATGTAAGATAGGGTGGCTTGTAATTAGGAAGTTATGTGCATGAATATGGTGAATTCTTTGAATGGCTGAGGCATATTGATCTATATACACTACCTTAAATGGCATGAAAATGTCAATGTGTGTGTGTTAATATACTTAAGTTATGGATGAAACCTTAAAGGTATGATAGATGTTAATGAAATACATAATAAAAGCCATTAGATAACTATAACTCGAGGGCAATGGCAATAAAAATGACATGTAAATTTAGATAATATGTGTGTAATAAATATGTGACATAAAGCCTAATGTAATGCACATAATATGGCATAATGACCTTGGCATGGATTTGAATAACTGTATGAGATTGGCATTATATAAAATAAACTAATGAATGTGTTTTGATAAATGAACAAATATCTAGTATAAAGGGTTGAAAGGTAGCCTAAAATGAGGCTTGAACTTGACAAGAAAATGACTTGAAAAGTGACTTGTAATGTGCCCAAAATATGTGCCAAAAAGGGGCTATTATGATATGATTTCATAAAGTGGCATGTATGCCTATTATTTGGCATTTTAAGTGGCATACTTTATGTAGGCCTTAAGCCTGTGGAGTGTATGAACTTATTGGTGGAAATTGCATTGAAAAAGGCTATGAAATGAACCTAAAAAAGGCTATCGCAAAATGAAGATATGACCTATAACTGTCTAGAATTGACCATTACTTGAGCCAAAAACATACCTGGACTATAAATGGCTATTGAATGGAAATCTAATATGTGATAAAACTAAGATTTATATAATTTAAATATTGGTCAACATAGGATCTAAAAGTAGAATTGGAAATTTACCTAGTATTGTCTAATTATGGCAATACTAGATTAGGCTAAAATTGGACTATACGATAAAAATAATATCTGTCTGTTTTTCATTTAAGAATTTTATAAAAGTGTAATCAGTAAAGAAATAAAAATAAATAAAGGTTAATAGCCCATTAGTTAGACACCCATTAGATAGGTTGACTAGTGAACTTAGGGATTTCATAGCTATTACACTATTTGCTTTTCAAGCAAGGTCGGTACAACATAGGTCCATTTTGGGCCCAATGTACTAGTCTATTAGATAGACAATCATATGCTTTTTCACACTTAATGCCATTTACCTGACTATGTTAGTGTAGCATCATAGGTCCTGAAGGGCCACTACGCTCGTCTATTGGGCAGACCAGATTATGACGTCACGTATCAACAAAAAGGGCTAGTACAATGGCCAAGGTCCCTAAAGGCCACATTACTAGTCTATTAGAAAGAGCACATCATGTTATCTGCATCTTCGGCGCTATGACTTGATCAGGCCGGTGCAACGGTTGGGGTCTAAAATGTGGATCACTGCACTATTTTAGTTCCCTTTAGGCCTAGTGTATTGAAGTGTTATCTATCTAGTTGGGCTTATTAATTTAAGGAAATAAATAACATACAACACTGATAATGGTAGATATGTTTGAATTTCCTAGATTTTGGTATAATTAATTGATTAATAACTTGTGCACAGGATTAAGTAATATTTTAGTAATTTCGAATGTATAACATTTATTGACCTGATAATTCAATTACTTTACAATTATTATTACAAATCACCTAAATGCATAATTTACTTGATTTTTAAATAATTAAACAAATGGTTACTTGTTATGTGCAAGTGCAAGGGTATTTTGGTCATTAGACACAAAAAATTTAATTGTTGGCTTAATAACTCAGAGTAGACCATATTAACTCTATACATGCATAAATAAACCATATGACATAATTTAAATGCTTGAGTTCACCACTGAGTATATTGTATACTCAGTGTCCCTATTTTGCTACGTAGGTAAATAGAACAAAGATACAACCTCATAAAGCATACAGCCAGAGTTCAGAGGATAGTTGCTAGAAGGTTTATATATTTATATTGTATAGCTTTTGTACTTAATGTACTTAAGTGGGAAAATGGGTTCCATGTAGATAAAAGACATGTAATGTATATATGTATATAAGTGTAGTTTGTGATATGAAATAAGTTAGTTATCAGCTTTTATGAATGTATGGTTTTATCCATTTGATGTTATGGTATGTTAGTCTGAGGCTCTAAATTATGATTGCTTGATTTTGGCCTAAGGCCAATTTTGATGAAGTGATACACTAATGATGTTAGGTTGATATCTAAGGGACTAGAAGGTTCTAGGAGATATGTACATGAGTTCATAGAAGTGTTTTTATAGGTTGAAGAATTTGTATATTCACTCGGATAGCCGTTATGCTATCGAATTTATGTAAAAATCTTGGAAGTCTATGAATGGCTATTTGCGGTATAAATAGACTTGTATGAGCTTAAGTTGAGCCCAAAAAAGACAACAAATTTTGGAGTTAAGTTGAATCAAATAATAGGAATTTGGTAAAAGTTAAATGAATATACTAGAGGGGTAATTTTAGGATGAGTGACCTAGTGGGAAGTGCACTGCTTACTGGGTTTCTTCGAGAATCTAGTAGGAGAAGACACATATGAACCACCAGGGTAGACCCAAAGCCTAGGTCTGTATGGTCTTAGAAATAAAAGGCCTCATTGACCTACTGCAAAAATGCTTTTAAAATCATGAGCTTCTTATTAAAACTCTAACTCTTAATCTTATCAAGATTTTATCTCATTTAAACCTGAGAACTATCCACTAAGCCTATAAATATTGCCACTCGAGGGAAAATTAGGGGGAGGAAAATTGGAGAATGAAAACCCACTTTTCTAAGAGTCTAGGTGTTGACTCCAAAGTAGGAAGAGATCTACTAGCCCTTAACCCATAGAAAAACAATATTTCTTTCTAAAACCCTACCTTTGCATTATTGCTTGAAGCTCATTCACAAGATAAGATCTCAAGCTTATCTCATTCATTATTATTATTCATATTTTTGCATTGTTTCCATAATCCAATAATCTCCTAAGATTAATCAATACACTAGGTGATTTTATGTAATCCCCACATCAATTATAGGAGTAGGTTATTATTTTGAACTATTTTTATTATATGTAATTGCCTATTAAAATGACATAATCATTTTATAATTGACACTCCAAATTTATGGACTTACCTTAACATATGATAAGGTCTCTATGGAATTAATATTTAAATATGTGCATGATCTAACATTAGTGTAGGCTATTATTCAATAACAGTCTTTGGCTTACTTTGTATATTATGTTTTAATGTATTATATTTACCATGTTGACATATATGCATGCTATTATCATGTTATATGATTATTTTGTTCCTAAATGTGCATATTATTGAGATTATAGAATTAATGTGTGCACCATACGGATTCCCTTCATAAGGAATGTAGTTTGCATGGATGTATGTGTTCTATGCATGTATGTTCTATGCATGTATATTCTGTACTATGGTTTGCACGAACTCCCATTCACAAGGATCGTAGTGTACATAGAAATATGTCATATGAATGTGTATTATGTCTTTTGGTCCTTATGGACTACTTTTAAGAGCAATGTAGTCTCCATAGATATATGTTATATGCATATATGTTCTACCTTGTAGTCCACACTGACTCCCTTACATAAGGAGTGTAGTCCGAACGGGCACATTTTTTGAAATGTAGTTCTTATGAATATGTTGTGATGAATTTCTATCCTCCCTCGCATTATTTTCATTATCCACTTAGTTATAGTTATAATTTAGGCATGCATCTTGATCATTAAGATTTGTATCCCATAAGTTATTATCATTCAATTTAGTATTATTGTTATGTCCGCATTGAACATTATTTGTGTTACTAACCTCTTTCCTTGAGTTGTGTAAGATTGACCCTTCTTATTACTGATAAGGTTCGGACAAACATATTAGCCATGGCATATATAATCCACATGGACATAGACTAAGGGCTGTAATGAGTCCTTATGGACTTACTAGAGCAGAGATGGGACCTAATAGCTTATTCTTTATGTATTCATTTGGTTTTGTATCATCTATTTCTTTTGTCCATTTTATATTGCAAGAGACTGCTTAACAACTCATGTTACACATCAAAAGTCTAACCTCACAATATTAGTTTTCTACCTAATTAATTGGTGTTTTCATAACAAAAAGATTTTTAGTTTTCCTTATTGAAAGTCACATAAAAATGTATTTTAACAAAGGACAATCTCCTAGAAATGGTAGTTGGGCAACTACTACCAATTCCTATGGAATTATAGGTAGTTGTCAGGTTAAACAACAACTAATAAATAACCCTATTTCTAGATTATTAATGTACATAGATGCTTGTTGTATATTCTAAACATGGCAATTTATTCTCTCTACATGAAAAGGTGACATATATGCTTTAATCAAGATGGTTGATTGCATAATATGGGATTAATAAACATTAGAACATAAATGAAGGTATATTATTAGAGCATAAATAAGATTTGACTCTACACCTTTTCTAGGAAAAATATCTGTAGTCCTAGGGTAGAGTTAGGTGGTGACTATAAACACTAATCACCTTATTCGCAGTAAAACATACAAAAAATCTACACTGGTGACTCAATTAGGGACTATGAATTGAATCTAAAAGTGCCCAAATAGTATGCCTTATAATATTCTAATTTATATCAATCCCATGTATTTCATCCTATATAAACTGCATCCCTTTTTTACTTTAGATGGTGTTGCAAACTATGAACCCATTTTTCATTCAAGAAAAGGGAATTGCTAGCATATCCATAACTCATAAGCCTCATGGCTTCGAGTATAAAAAATAGTGAACTAATTAGTAGCTATTATCCTTGATTGGAAAAACTCATTAAGAGGGACCCTCACTTGTGGGAATTATAACAGCCTTTATAAATAAGACCATGAACACATATAGTCAAGCTTAACAAAAGTGCTCACAGACCTACTATCAAAAAGCTTTTAAAAGCATGAACTTCTAGTTAGGACTCTAACTCCTAATCTTATCAAGATTCTATCTCTTTTGAACCTGAGAGCTATCTATTAAGCCTATAAATATTGACACTTAAGGCAAAATTAGGGGGTGGAAATTTGAGAATCCAAACCCACTATTCTGAGAGTCTAGGTGTTAAATTCAAAGCAGGAAGAGATCTACTAGCCTTTAACCCATAAAAAATATTTCTTTCTGAAGCCCTACCTTAGCATTATTACTTAAAGCTCATTCATAAGGTAAGATCTAAGGCTTATCTTATTCTTCATTATCATTTATATGTGTGAATTATTTCTATAATCCAATGATCCCCTGGGATTAATAGATACACGAGGTAATTTTATGTAGTCCCCATATCAATTATAGGTGCAGGTTACTATTCCAAACTATTTTAATCATTTGTAATTTCCTACTAAAATGATGTAATCATTTCGAAATTGAAACTCCAAATCCTTTAACTTACCTTAATCTATGATAAGATTTGCATGGACTTTATATTTAAATATGTGCATGATTTGACATCCGTGCAGAGTATTATTTGATAATAGTCTTTTGCTTACTTCATATACTATGTTTTCATGTATTTTATTTACCATGTTAACATACATATATGCTATTATCATGTTGTATAACTACTTTGTCCCTTAATATGCATATTGTTAAGATTCTAGAATTAATGTGTCATTCACATGGATTCCCTTTCACAAGGAATGTAGTCAGCATAGATTTTGTGTTCTATGTATGTATATTTTGTATTAGGGTTAGCACGGACTCTCTTTCATAAGGGTCATAGTCTACATAGATATATGTTATATTTATGGGTATTATGTCTTTTCACTATGCATAGACTCCTTTTTAGGAGGAATGTAGTCCTCATAGATATATGTTATATGCATATGTGTTCTGCCTTGCAGTTCATGTAGACTCTCTTGCATAAGGAGTGTAGTCTACATAGACACATTTTCTAAAATATAGTTCTTATGAATACTGTTGTGATGAATTTCCATCCTCCCTTGCATGATTAATTCATTATCCACTTAGTTGTAATCATCATTCGGGCAAGCATCATGATCATTCATATTTTTATCACACATGTTGTTCTCATTCAATTTGGTATTCTTATTAGATCCTCACAACATATTATTTGTGTTACAAACCTCTTTCCTTGAGTTATGTAAGATTGGCCCTTTCTTACTGGATATAAGGTCCAGACAAACATATTAGCTATGACATATGTAGTCTGCACAGATATAGACTAAGGGTTGTAATGAGTCCACATATATTTATCGATGCAGAGATAGTAGCTTATTCTTCATCTATTCATTTGGTTTTGTACCATTTATCTCATTTATTCATTTTGGGTTGCAATAGATTACATAATAACTCATTTTACATTCCGAAAACCTAACCTCACATTATTGGTTTTCTACCTAATTAATGGGTGTTTTCATAACAAAATGATTTTGAGTTTTCCTAAATGAAAGTCACAAAAAGATGTCTTTTAATAAAGGACAATCTCATAAAAAAATGGTAGTTAGGCAACTACCACCAATTCCTATGGAAATATAAGTAGTTGTTAGGTCAAACAACAATTAATAAATAACCTGATTTCTAGATGATTAATGTACACTGATGCTTGTTGTATATTCTAAACATGGCAATTTATTCTCTATACATGAAAAGGCAACATGTATACTTTAATTAAGATGTTTGATTACATGATATAGGATTAATAAACGTTAGAATATAAAGGAAGGTACATTATTGGGGCATAAATAAGATTTGATTTTGAACCCTTTCTAGGCTAAAGATTAGTGGTCCTTATGTAGATCTTGGTGGCAACTTTGAATACTACTGGCCTCATTTGTCGTGAAACATACATAAAATCTACTTTGGTGACTTAACTCGGGGCTAAAAATTGAATCCAAAAGTACCCAAATAGTATGCCTTCTTATATTTTAATTTTTATCAATTCCATACAATTCATCCCATTTAAATTGTATCCTTTTTTTTTTTTACTTTGGATGGTGTTACAAATTGTGAACCAATTTTTCATTCAAGAATGGAGAATTGCTAGCATATCTGTAACTTATAAGCCTTATGCCTTCAAGTGTAAGAAATGCTGAACTAATCGATAGCTATTATCCTTGATTGGAAAGGCCTGTTAAGGGGAAACCCCATTTATGGGAACTATAAAAGCATAAATAAATAAGACCATGAGCCCATATAATCAAAGTTAACAACTACCCTTTAGTTGCATTACCCTAAGAGTTTATGATCACATTATGTTGCTATGTGGGCCTATTACATTTAACTTTCTTTTAAGTGGGGCTAAGCCTATTGTGCCTTTTATCTTGAATAAGCCTAGCCTAATTTCACCTCAAGCAAGAATTAAATGTCACGGGCCATTATTCTTACATGCGCTTTGAATATGAGAAGTCAATGGGCCTAATTAGACATATAATCGAACTTACACATCCCTCGATCATGCTTAGGTAAGCCCACCTAGGAACAATCTCTAACACTACATGTGTGGGAGTAATAAGGTTGGAAGGCTTATTGCTTGTAGTTGTCCTTATAAATTCTAACTTATATCCTTTTTTGTCTTTATATATATACCATTGTATCTATTTTATGACATAAAATTTACATCTTTCTTGTCTTTATATATCATATATATCTCATAAAATTTTATATTTCCATACATTGAGAACAAGTACACTTCACACTAACGCATGATAGACTAACCATGCATAAAAGGTTTTTATCTTTTTAAAGTTCATAGACTTCTTAATCATGCATCTTGTATCCATACTATTCATCCACACATATGCATGCACCATATTTGTTCTCGAAACATAATTCATGCATAAAATATGAAGCACACATATCATGCATCAATAGAAATCATGCATAGCATTAGGCATCTTTACAAATCATGTATAACATGGTCATCATAGAAGTCACATACATGCAATGGAGTTATGGGCCCTTGTTCTTACATTAAGTAAACATACGTTGCACAAGCACAACACTACCCTATAACTTCATTCTTTCATGCATATTGCTTAGGCTTAGTCATACATCATTGATCCATATAAGCATCCATGTAACACCTTAGGTCATATACATTGTAACCACACTTCAAATAAGATTAGGTGCATCTTAAACCAGCACATTTTATTTCTTAAGATTATCCATATATTAGGATCTTTTAACCTCACCCATACATTTGCTATCCATATAGGCATACATAACACAAACATCATGTATAAAATCTGAGGAATAAGCACTATGCATATATATCATATATTCTTGAAGTTTTATGCATACACATAACACACACCATAACATGTATCCTCATAGAACCATACATACATGTTTACAAGTATCTCTTTCAAAGAGTAATGTATCTCTTTGTCCCTAACCATAATGAGCATGCATCATTTGTCCTAAAATTATCTACATATATACACTCCCATTGCCTTACCTACTATTAGGTATAACATGCATTCATCCTTAGAAGCATACATCAATGATGCACAATACTTAAGCCATACATTGTAATCCATGTACTTTATAGAAATAATTCATGTCATCCTTACACTGTACATTAGATATAATTATTCTGCATCATCACCCCACATAGACATGTTATATAAGCCCTTATTCATGTATCAACCAAACACATATATGCCATGTTATTTTCGTAAGTTGTATATTTACAAATATGGATCATGTATGATGAATCATTTTATCTATATGTGCATATACAACACTATCCCATAACTTCACTTTTTCATACATACTCTTTAAGCTTAATCATGCATTATTCATCTATACATGCATTACCATCCACTCTATATCACCTTAATAGAAGCAACATACAAACCTCCTTTATGTCTACACACATGTAATAGATAGAAGTTGCATTATGTGCGCACACTTCACATTATCCGGCATCATTCATACTCTTTTTAGCATACGTTGTACATCATTCATGTATACTTATGCATCATAATGTATGACCCATAA
>CANXYI010799223.1:0-11416 GCA_948208565.1 Hura crepitans | reverse complement strand
AGGAGACACCTGCACACCAACTTGAATTTTTCACCTCCTTTATATGTATATTTAGCCTTTCTTAATTTTTCTTGAATTCCATGGTCATCTATGGTCTCCATAACCTTTAAGGCTCAATTTTTGCCTAACTAACTAGATTTTTGGTGATAATTAGAGGATAAATTAGGCTTGGGAAGCCATGGAAATATAGGAAAAAGGGAGGAGATGGCATTGAGAGAGGAAGGGGGAAACGAAAAGGAAGAAAGTGGAGAGGGAGTAACTCATGCCAAGTAGATGTTTAAGTGGCAAGGAGGAGTATTTATAGTGGCCATGGTAGCTCGAGTGGTGACACATGTTACCTAAGTTTCCTAAAAATGCTTAGTTTTGGCAAAAACTTTGAGGAATTTTAAAAAATCACTTGATCCTCCAAAAATCATTACGTTTCTTTTAAAAATCCTTATTTAGGCCTATTTAAAGGCTCATAAAATTTCGCGGCCAAATTCTATCGATAAGATAATTAACCAACTTCTTTAGTGTATGCGAAAACTCGAAATTAAGAAAAAATAGCAAACTACCTCAGAATTTAAAAATTCCTTCACCAATGGTCTTAGGGAAATTTTTTACCTTCAGGGTATGGTATTTTAGGTCTGTCCAGGCACATCATAGGTTATTCCCACCCTAAGTCCATCTGAGCCTATGGCTTACTAGATTACAGCCTAAAATAATTTATTAGTTCTACTAAATCTTTAAATTAAATCATTTTCAAGCCCCTCAAAGTTTCATGACTAGGACGCCCTGCTTTGGTCCTTATAAAGGTGACCCAGCACTCTGAGCACACTTTTCGAGGCTTAAAGGTACTATTCATAAAGCCTTGGCTTATGAGTGTTACATTAATACTTTCCTCAGGTGCCTTTTGTGCATTTCGAGTCTTGGGAACACTATTCATCCAAGGAAAGTACTATTTAAAATTGTCAGGATTTTGGGGCATTACAACTAGGGAATTAACAGCTATTAGTTTATTAATTTTATGTAAGTTTGGTTGTTGTTAGGTTTATGTGGGCCATCACACATACATATATTGTATATGTCCATAATCTATTATATATTGGCATATCATGATTACTTATATAAGTGCAGCAACTAGTAACTCCGACAGAACCATTGCACATAATTTATGTAGGTGCAGCTGTAGGGAAGTTCAATAGAACCACTATAAATTATTGATTACATGTTATGCTAATGCAGTAACTATTTAAAATATGGGCCACTACATACCATGATCCCAATGTCTAATATTGGGATTCATGTTTATCAGATATGGGCTAGTTGATTAATTTTGTAATTGAAATTACATTTCTGTATATATATATATATATATATATATATATATATATATATATATATATATGATAATAAAAGACTCGATAAACTTAAAATGAATAGAAATGTTATGATTGGAATAAGGTAATATGACAAGCGTATACAAGTAAATAGTGTACATAATTATGTGCGTGCAATTGATATGTTTCAATTGCATAGCATTGCATGTTTAATATGCATTTATCTACATATGTGTGTAAGCATATTTTATTGAATATACCACTAAGCTTTATGCTTAGCGCATCATGTTTTCGATGCATAGGTAGTAGATAGTTAGCCACAGATATCCTCGATAGCAGCAGTGCACTGCAAAAGAGATTTTATCAAGTGTTTTTGGTATATTTTGGTTTTATAGTGTGATGTAATATTGTAACTAGTTGGCACTCATATGTAAGTATATTAGGACTATGACACCACCTACTAGATTCTTAAAGAAACTTGACAGGTGATACACTTCTCGACAGGTCACCTATCTTTAGATTGCTTCAGGGAAAACTCTTTAACACTTATGGGCTATTCTAAAATTCTATAAGATATTACTTAGATGTCCAGTCTAACCCTTAAACACATTCATACATGGCCTGATAGACTCAGACAAGGCATATACATACTCTTTATAAGTCACAAAAAATTGGGTAGCATAACGACTACCCAAGTGATACACTAAATTTTTTTCACTTGTTAAGAACACTTTTATAAGCATATAACCCTTAAACCTCCATCTAGACCCTTTTAGTCCCCCAGTCAACATTAGCGCACATCAAATAGATATCAAAATCAAACACATAGGGCCTTAGGCCCACAGTTATCAAATCACATACAAATTAAACAAACACCACACCAACTTATATACAACACATACAGGTTATAATTACAGACATAGTAGCTTCTAAGCATGCTAACCGAAACCTATACGATATTACATAAGTGCTAGTACTAGAAAGAGAAATAACTTCCTTTACCTTTTAATACTTATATAGCTACATTACACGATCATTAAGGCTAGCCTACTTATCCTTGTTGCCTACGCACCATAACATAGGTACGTTGGGTATAAAACTCAGTAAGTAAATCTAAACCATTTAAAACATGCATTAATACACACATGCAATTATAAATAATAGTTTAGGTGTAGTGTATAAGCCACATGCCTAATGATTGATGTCATACAGATGATATGTCTTATTTCTTCAAAATTTACCAAAATGCCATTGTGGTGTATTTATTTAAAATTCACTGTTAACATTTTCCACTATTTTAAGTCCTTTTGGTAGGCCTGACTAGATAGAAAACACTTATAAACACTAGACTAAGAGGGAGCTGAAAGATATGTAGTGGCCCGTATTTTGGACCTTAACCGCTGCATCAGCTTGTTATAGCCATAGGGATCAATTCATAAAAACCTCCCAAAAGGCAAAAAAATTGAGTAACTATGCATAGAGATTAGTCCGTAGACCTTCTAAGGCCACTAATTATACCAAAGTATCTCCTCTAGGTTTGCCCAGTAGACTAGTGCAGTGGCCCTTCTAGGGACCTTTACTACTGCACCAGCATAACATGATATCCAATCAATGAAAATAAGTGTCTACCCTACAGATTAGTGTAGTGGCTCAATTATGAAATTCGATCGCTGCACTGACCCAGTTTGATAACTAGACAGTCTATCAGTTGCTAATCACTAAGTTGACCAGTCAACCCATCCAGTGGGTGTCTCACTAATAGGCCATCTGACTTTAATTTTTAAGTTCATTTCTTTACTAATCATCTTTTTGATAATATTATGAATTGAAAAATAGATAAATAAAATTTTTATCAAACAATCGATTTTTGACCTGGGCAGTTATAGGTCATTTTTAGCCCTGTCGAGCAATTAAGGGTAAAATTTTCTATAACATTTTAACCCATTTTTAAAGGCAAAAATTAAAGCATATTAAATCTAGTCTAACCCATTATTTTTGATCAATTATTTACATGTTAAACTACTATTTTAATTATAGTCCCAAAATCATTTTTAACAGGATAGTTATAAGTTATTTTGCCTCTTTGTGATGGCCATTTTAGGTTTATTTTAGGTCATTTTTCAATGCCAATTTTTAATGTCATTTGCACTCACTTCCATACACTTTCATAGTCCTAAAGCCAAGCTCACTTATACAACTTAGATAGCCATAAAAGAGGCTTCCATTTTAGTCCACATAAACTTTATAAAGTGTACCAAAATTAAGTGCCATTTGAATGTCAAAATTAGTCCATTTTAAGGTCACTTTTTACCATGCTATTCTAAGCAAATTTCAAATTCTTTTTCAATCATTTTCTAACTTAAAAAGGTATCTCAAATGCCATTCATTTCATGCCTTATTACACATGCATATTCCCATAATTCATGCCAAGCATATATTACACAATTTGTGACAAAAGTATCATACTAATCATACACACATATGCCATGACATACCTTACCTTTCATGCCAAAAATTGCGTTGCTTACCTCTCTACCAATGCTTCCTAATGGCCATGTACATGCTTTTCTCCATATTCAAGCACACATACACATATCTTAACATCATTTAGGCATGCTTATACACACACAATGCCATTATCATGCAAACTATACCAATACATGCCTCATATATGCCTCGGCCACACTAAGCGGACACACACACACATAATCTTTATTCATCAAGTTCATCACCTACCCCTAAAATGCTATCTCCAATAAGCTAATTCCCATACGATTTGCATGCTAACTTGCCATACACCTAGCCTATATGCCATGCCCACCTCTCAACTAATTAAGGCCTAATGGCAACACTCTCAATTCTCATCGCATACAATTACATTTCATGTATTTTCATGATAAACACCTTAGAAGTCATGCCAAAATCACTGTAAACAAGCTATACACACACCACACACATTCACATACCTCTCAGCCAAATGAGGAATTAGTCTTTCCATTTATTCATTTTACAGAATCATCATTCCATTCAAACATTTCATACATAAATAACATAAATACATACTTAATAACAATTACATACACCTTAACCATAATTGCCATCATTTCCAACAAGGTTTTTATACCTTTTACATATAAATTCCAAATCACATGCCTTCAATGTTTTAAATTCACTTACCTTTTCAACAAGGATGACTTCTCCTTCACTTCAAGCTTGTAAAAGGCCTAATTTTCCCTCATTTGGCTTCACTTTACATACACTACACTCTCATTTTAAAAATCCATGAAAAGTCCTACCAGTCCCCAAATCAAATTCCAAGATTGTAGGTATTCTTAGAATAGCAAAATCCTCTAGGAAATAAATTAAAAAAGGAGGAAACACTTACACATCAAAAGTTGGTTTCCAACACCCCTTTTATGTACACTTGAGCATTCTTGAATTTCCTTGAGATTTAGGGAATTTTATGGCCTCTAATGCCTTCACAACATATTAAAATGATTTTTAGTGGCAATTGGGAAAAGGAAAGCTTTCAAAAAAAAACCATGAAAATAGTGGGTGGAAGAAAAAGATGGCATCAGGTACAAGTAAGGAAGAAAAGAAGGAAATGGGTGGGTAGTGGGGTGAGATGCCAAATGGGCATCTAGGTGTCACTATGTGCCCTTTTATATTGGTTGAGATGGGTTAGGCAGGGCTACATGCCACTTGAGAATCTCAAAATTACTCGGTTTAGGCAGAAACTTTAGGGAATTTTTAAAAATCACTCGGACCTCCAAAAATCATTACACTTATTTTAAAAATCCTCAATTGGTCCTATTTAGAGGTTTATAAAATTTCACAGCCAAATTCCACTGACAAGATAGTTAACTAACTACCTTGATTTACTTACAAAACCCCAAATTTAGAAAATTCGCAAACGACCTGAAAATTCAAAAATTCTTTCACTAATGGACTTAAGGGAATTTTTAACCTATAAAGTATGATATTTTTAGGTCTATCTGGGCATATCCCAAGTCATTCTCAGCCTGACTCCATCTGACCCTACGGTCCATTAGATTACAACCTAAAATAATTTATTACTTTTGCTAAATCTTTAAGTTAAATAAATTTCATCATGTTATGGCCCCTCAAAGTTTTATGACTAGTACCCCTACCTCAAGCCTCATGAAGGTGACTCAGCACTCTGTAAACTCTTTTTAGTGTTAGTGGTACTATTCATGGGAGCCTCGATTTATGAGCATTATAAGGATTAGTGTACTATAATATGTTTTATGATATGGTATGTTGGGATGTAAACATATTATACATGTTATGTTTTTATGATATGCATATATGTGGATGAGATTGTATGATATGATATGACTGCTTGGGAGATTGAGTTGAGATAAGGATTAGAAGGGTCCAGGATGTTAGAGAATGCTTGAGATGATATTGAAGTGCTATTTTCTATAGGTTTTGTTTTTGGATATGTCATGATATATCTGTTATGCTATCGAAATTTTGTTGTAACAAGATAATCATTATGATATGTGTGGTTTTCCTATAAAAGGGTTTTAAGAAGATAATGGTAAGGTTAATATAAGTCGGTTTTCATGTCATCTCCTATTCAAATTGGCAACAATTTAGGTAGAACTTGTCACAATGTGGCATCTCTTATTCAAATCCACCTATCTAGTTGAGGGAGTGGTGTTAAACAAAATTCGGGCTATTGCACAAAGTTAAGATCCCATTATCCAGTATTAGGGTTATGTCTGTCAAGTATGGGCTAAGATGAATGAATAATGAAATAGAAGATTGGTGGAACCTTAATGAAAGGATAATAGAATGTAAATATGATATTTTGAATAATGTATTTTACATAATAGATTGCATGAATTTAATTGAAATATATAGAGGTTAAGCGAATATATTAAATAAAAAGAAGTGTAATTTGGGAGAAGAAAGTTTACAAATGAGAAGCATGTTATAAATATAGGAAGATATGAATATATATAAACATAGACGATATGAGAATGAGATAACATGGTTGAAAATGCTAAAACAAAGGAGATAGATTTGAATTTTGTGCTGAAATGGAGAATGTAGGTAAGATGTAGCAACAAAACAAGAGAAGAATATAAGAATACATATGTCTAAATGATAATTAATGGCATAAATAGCATAATGTGTTAAGACATAAAAAGCTAGTTATTAAACAAGTAAGCATAAGTACCTAAACATATGTAGGAGAAACAAGGAACTATTCATAAATGGAGGAAATGCATATTGAAAATTTAAAAATTGCTTAAAATATAAGTTTCATAAATTAGAATACACCATTGAGCAAATTTTGCTTAATGCATTAGCTTTTTTCTAATACGTAATGTAACACCCTAATACCCAACCGATAGTTGGTTAAGATATAGGATGTCACAAGCGATATCTCCTACCTGATCTAGTTGTTAGATCTGAATCGAAGATATCACACAAACTTAACTATATTACTACTATTAAGTACCAACACATATATATAATCATATAACCTACGGTCCAATATCTTTACATATGCATAAGTGCCGATCTAATATCATTACTCACTTGTTCTCATATGACACCAATTTTAAACTCTTTAACTTGTGCTACTTTGCTTGAGGCTGTTACTTAAAACTCTTATCTACTACCTATGCACCAACAAAAGTCAGTACACTAAGCAATGATTCTTAGTGGTGTATTCAATGAAATATATGTATAACATGAAACACATAAGCATGTATCATGAATATAATAACATTAACAATTTATAACATTATTATGTTCCAATAAATAAATACTTGTATGGAATCAAGTTTGATGTATACTTAGCAATGCAAACATATAGCCACACAACATAAATAAATTTTCCTATACTCTAATTAATAGTATAAATCTAATTCATAGCTCTTTTAGTGATCAGTATTTCATATTAAGTCAACTTACTTTAGTTAACAGTATTCTTGCCTAATACTTATTAACATCTTAAACAATTCTTTTTAAACATCATCTTTTCTTTACATATGTATTATATTCACAAACTAACATAATATAATATAATAATTTCTTACATTATTTACCTCACACTATGAAAATCATATGTTATTAATTTAACTTCAAGCTTTTGTTCATATTCTTCTAACAATTCTTTTATTTGAATAATTATCGTAATTTATCACATTGATTTCTTTATTATATCACTCTTGGCACCATAATTCTATTCACTTGAATGAGATTAAATAACTTTTATTCTATATACGAGTTGATCATACAATGTTCTTTATTCGATCATTGAGACCTCTCTTATTAATCTTCACTTTTATTAACTTATTAATTTAGATAGCCCATATTTGATAGATAGAAACTCAATATAGGACTGAGGGAATACAGGTGTGCAGTGATCCATATTTTAGACTTGGCGGCTACTGCATCAACATAATAGGATAACAGTAATTATATAGTGATCCTAATGAACCTGTCATCAGCTACACTCATATGAACATATGTCTAGTGGTTTTGATGGACCTTGTGACACCTCCTATTAGATTCCCGAAGAACCCGACAAGCGATGTACTTTCCTATAGGTCACCCATCTTAGGATTGCTCCAGGAGAAAACTCTTTAATTCTTATGGACTATTTTAAAACTCTATCAGATATGACTTAGATGTCTAGTCTAATCCTTATACATATACATGCATGGTTTGACAAACTTAGACAAAGACTTTATAAACCCTTTTTATAACATCCCCTACCTCATCCGAAAGGAAATAGGCAAAATGTGCTACTTCCTGTGAGGTCACCTAATCCTTGGATTTCCCTAGGGACCTTTCGTTTAACACTTATCTAACTTTCAACCCTCACTCTTGGACCCTTCTGGTCCTCCAAACCATCATCCATACATCAACATACACAACAGAGCACAAGGTTTTAGACCCATAGATACACAGATATAAATGAGCATACTATATATCAACAACCAAGTTTATATAGGTATATAAAGTCATCAACTCTAGTTTTACTTTACATCCCATAACCCACACTACAACTACTATACATGAGTGAATCTATACAACTAACCAAAAGAAAAGCAAATTATACTGAGATGACTCAGGAGCAGCTACACTAGGGCTACCAAATGTAACACCCCCTACCTAATCTAGAAGGAAATAGGCAAAGTGTGCTACTTCCCATGAGGTCATCCATCCTTGGATTTTCCCAAGGACCTTTCATTTAATACTTACCCAACTTTTGACCTAGCCTATCCATTTTGTATTTTTGTCTACTTATCCTTTTATTACTGCATATTTTGGACTATTAAAACATCAAATTATGACTACCAGACATTTACAAATAATCGGGTAGCATAACAGTTGCTCGGGTGAAAAACCCAAAATATTCCTGCAAGAAAAACACTTTTAAAACCATTTTCATATCAACCCTTACTCTTAGACCCTCTAAGTCCTCCAAACCATCATCCATACATTAACATACATAATAAAGCATAGGGTCTCAAACCCATAAACACACAGATATAAACAAGTATACTGTATATCAACAACCAAGTTTATACAGGTATATAATGTTATTAACTCAGGTTTTACTTTACATCCCATAACTCACACTACAACTACTATAAATGAGTGCATCTATATAACTAACCAAAAGAAAAGCAAATTATACCTAGATGACTTAGGAGCAACTACACTGAGGCCACCAAATGTAACACCCCCTGCCCAATCCAGAAGGAAATAGGTAAAGTGTGCTACTTCCCATGAGGTTACCTATCCTTGGATTTCCCTAGGGACCTTTCGTTTAACACTTACCCAACTTTGACCTAGCCTATCCATTGTGTATTTATGTCTCCTTATCCTTTTATTACTGCCTATTTTGGACTGTTAAAACATCAAATTATGACTACTAAACATTTATAGACAATCGGGCAGCGTAATGGCTACCCGAGTGAAAAACCTAAAATATTCTTGTAAGAAAAACACTTCTAAAACCATTTTCATATCAATTCTCACTCTTGGACCCTCATGGTCCTCCAGACCATCATCCATACATCAACATACACAATAGAGCATAGGGTCTCAGACCCATAAACATAGATATAAATAGGCATACTATTTTTCAACAACCAAGTTTATACATGTATATAAGGTTATTAACTCAGGTTTTACTTTACATCCCATAACCCACACTACAACTACTATACATGAGTACATCTGTACAACTAACCAAAAGAAAAGCAAATTATACCCAGATGACTCAGGAGCAGCTACACTGGGGCTGTCTGAAGCTAAACAACCCTTAATCTACAGCTTGCATATCGGTACACTGACATGTTGAGTATAAACTCAGTGGTGGAATAAACCAAATATAATATGTCACCATGCAAGCATACACATGAATCATGCAATGTATAAGTCTAAATGCCATTTGCTCTATCCAATTTCAGCCAATTCTTTTATTAAGTTCAAGGCCATTTATTTATTTCTCAGTTGAGTTCACTATACTTTAGGCTCATAATAGACAGATAACATTTTAATACATCGAATAGCAGGAGCTATCTTATGCAGTGGCCCACATTTTAGACCTCAGTAGCTGCATCTACCTCGCCCGATAGCAAGGATCAGTCTGTAGACCTCCTAATACTAGACTGACAGATAGCAAGGATCAATCCATAGACCTCCCAATATCTACAAATGGGATAGTAGGGACCAACCCCATGGGACCTCCTAATACCCCAAATCATATCTCTAACACCACCGTTGGATAGTAGGGATCAGCCCCTTAGGACCTCCCAATATCCACAGACAACAAATGGGTAACAGGGATCAACCCAAGTGGACCTCCTAATACCCGAGTGTGCAGGGTTCATCATAGAACCTCGGTGGCTGCACCCGCCACATCCAATTGACAATAGTGGCCTTAAGAGGACCAAACTACCTAGCAGCTGCTAAATCCCTAGTTGACCGGTCAATCCATCTTATGAGCGTCTAACTGATGGGCCAAATACCATTATATACCCCTTTAAGACTATTATTCTCCATTTTATTACTTCCCAAGTCTATTACATCACTAAGTCACATGCCATGCCAAGTTACACACAAATTGTCACATTTTTGCCTATTATCGCAAAGTTACTATTCATGTGGTCAGTTTACAAAATTGTTACTATTTATTTGGTCAATTCTAAATTCCATGCCTATCATGATTCAATCCATACCAACTTTAAATTCCATCATTTCCTCACATGTCCGTTCATAAGACATATTTACACAATAAGATACATATTTATGCCATTTTCTAAGTCATTACTCCACCATAACATACATTTCCACTTAAGCCATTATTTCACCAATTTTTCATGCCATATATGTTAATATCATTATCCATTTTTAATCATGGTTCACACACTCCATTTACAAGTCATTTTTCTACCTGGTATGCCATACACATATTCATACATGCCATGTTACTTCACACACACCATTTGACCAAAGCACACACATTCACATACACTTAGATTCCTTTCCAATTTATCATGCAAAACCTATTATTTTAAGTCCATTAACATTACTAAAACACCATTTTACCTTATTGTTACACCTAACCTCATGAACACATAACTCTATACAACATTTATGAATAAATTCATGGCAATTCCATGGACATACTAAATTTTAGTCTATTCCACATACTTATGGTGTGAAAACACCCTTTTCCCCACCACTTAAAGGCTTGTATCCTTACTTTAATTGTAGGGATTCTTTGACACCTAAACATACATAGTTCACCCTTAGAAAAGTTCTCAAAAATTCTATATAGCTCTAAATTGAAATCTAAGACCATGGCTAGTCTTAGAATACCTTAATCTACCTAAACCAAAAATAAAAAGTGGTTTAAAAACACTTACTTAAGAAAATGACACTATTCACTCAAGTGAGAGATCTCTCAATCTAGGCTCTATTTCTCACTTTTTTTAGAAGATTTGGCTTTTAGAGATTGTGGAGGCTAAGATTCATATAAATTTTATGGGTTTGGTAGAGAGAGGAGAGAGAAAAATGAAGAAAAAGAATAGGAGAGG